>LOJH01014178.1:2472-13297 GCA_001685095.1 Ellobius talpinus | reverse complement strand
GCATACATGGAAGGAATGTTGTATACATAATAAATAAATAAATCTTAAAAAAACTTAAACTTTCTTGTAATAGCAAAAAAAAGAAAATGTAAAAAAAACAAATAAAAACGGAAGTGTTTAATGAGCCCTGTTTGCACCACAACTTTAACTGTTCTTTATAAATACTGTGGGCCAAAAATGGATCTGTGCAGCATCCCAGAGCACTGCTGGTGGCTCCCAGCAGCCTGTGGAACATGGGACTAGGAGCAATGTGGCAGTACAATTGAGAGTCTGAGACCTGGGCATCATGGCAGCTAGCTGAAGATCTTCAGGCACATTTTATTACTGCTGTGGAGCCCAACCAATAACCAGAGTGGTAGACAAAAAGAAAAAGAAATAGATTCAAGACGGTGTGCAGTCAAACAGTAAAGAATCTAAAGGACAGAGAACAGTTAACAAGTCCCACCATATAAACAGCAGAGGAGATGCTGTCAACCATTGTAATAAGATCAGAAATAAAAAGTTAAAGGGAAGCTATTACTTGGCATTCATGAATTGAAGGCTGAGAGAGATTCAGGGAGTATGCACACATAATGTTTGCCCAAGAACTTTTGAGCTTCTGGAAAAGTAATAAGGAACAAAGCTTTGTTCATTTAAAGCTCCCTGTGGAGCTGGGGATCTAGCTCAGTTTGCAGAGTTCTTGTCTAGCATGCATGAAGCCCTGGGTTCAGTCCCAGAACTGATTGAATGGGTGCACTCCTATAATCCCAGCACTGGGGAGGTGAAGGCTGGAAGATCAAAAGTTCAAGGTTATCTTTAGCTAATAGCAAGTCCAAGGCCATCCTGGGCCACGTAGATCCTTGTTGGTGAACATGAATAAAGAAATCCCACACTAGCTCAGAAAGGAGTATAATAAGGGGTTCTTTATTTAGGGGGAACTCACAGATCACAGTCCTCTGCACGAATGGGGAACAAGAACCAAATCCAGCAGCCAGGTGAGAGAGGAAAGAGAGGGGACATGCAAACGCGCATGTTTTTGGTACCCAAGGCCTTGCCCAACCTGGTCCAGCCTCTCAAAGGCCATTGGCTATTTCAAATAGGTCAAAAGAGGGAAGAAAATCCCCTACGGCTCATCCTTGGAGCAATACCTTCATAACAGCTATACCTGTCTGAATTGCTCAGCATCCAGCAGCCTCTTACAAAGAACTGCAGGTTTCCTTGGCTCTCTTCCCAACTCTGCAGCACAGCTGTACTGCGATGGGTACTAATTTGTCACTTGCTGCACATACATTTGTCTTTTTGGCAAGCATATGCGTTTATTTATGGCAGGAAACAGTAACCACACTTCAGGGTGCTCCCAACAATGCCCATGATTGGTGAGAGGTGGAAGACAGACTCCCCCAATTGATGAATTAATGAGGATTATTTTTAAATTTCTTTATTCCTTTGATGTATTTTTAAATTTTAGTTTTAGGTTTTAAATACAGAAAAACTCGCCTATGGATTCCTTTCAGAGATTCTAGATATGGAACTGTTTCTGCCATACAGATATGCTGTTGCTCCCTGTTTGAGGTTTGGCTAAAACCCCTAGTGGAGGAACCTGGGTTCAGTTCCCATGTTGGAAAGCAATTAGATATGAATATACTGTGTTTAATGTGTATGCATAAAACTACCCACTATATTCCTGCTTGACAATTACTTTTTGGTACATTTTGTCTTCCATGGAATTATTATACTTGAAGATTTTGCTAAAATCACTTTCACTGTGTCTAGTGAAAATTATATTTTCATGACAATTGAATTTTAATTTAGACAAAAGTTTAATTTTTTTATCTATAACATTGTTTTACAAAGGAGACTCAAAAGAATTGTTAGCCGTCCTGGCTCATACTCCAAATATATCAGAACTAGAGTTTGAGTTCACTTGCTATGATCCTAACCATATTTATTTCCCATTTCATATCATATCATTAGAGATACTGAACCTGTTACTTCCGAGGCGTGAGTTCCTAATGCCAGAAACACCCTGCAGCAACAGCCAAGCCCTCCTCACTCCGAAACTAGAGTCCAAAACCACAGCCCTCTTTTTGGTGGAGCAGAACTATGGTAAACTTACAAGAAAGACCTTTGGAGGAAGTGGCTTTCCCACTTGGTTCTTTTCTTGGTTCCTTTCTCTGCAGTCAGTGTGGCTGCCTTTTTTTATATACCTTATTTGTTCAAAGTATTTCCACTGGTCAAAACTTCATTGTAAAAATGTAGAAATACAATTCTCATTAGATAACCGTAATTTTCAGAAACCTTACATGTGCCCCAAATGAAATAATATTCTGCTAGGGTCCATAATGATTTGGTGTATACGGGCAAAAACTTAACATATGTCTCAGCTTCCTCTCTATAATATTAGACTAACAATTGTCATCTCAATCATTGCAAAGAACGACTGTTAGAATTAAATGAGCTAATATCCAAGAGGCACTCTGACGTGTGGTTTATGCAGAGACAATGTTGCGGAAGCTATGTTGTGGTTTCCTCACTGAAACCTCTAGGAACTTGTAGTCTGCCCTGGGGATTGGATGTTGTCTTCAAGATCTTACATTCTTTCCATGCTTTGGTTATGGGAGTGGCTGGTTTGCTTTATGGAAGAAAGAATTTAATTGGAGGCCATTATCATCATGGTGGGTAGTATGGCAGAAGGCAGGCATGGTGTTGAAGTAGCTGAAAGCTCACACCTGACCTTCGTGTTGCAGGCTAAAAGGAGGCTGGGTCCCTGATTTGCAGGCTAATCTAGTGTAATTTTATGCAGGTAATATACATTGTATCATGATTTATATGTGCACACATAGCCGTGAGTAAAACATTTCCTCTCTTGTTTCTTCTACTCTTCCTTGATATCTTCCTGGAACCTTCCTAGTGAAACGTTAGTTCCCACCTCCATGTCATACCCCTTCCAACAAGACCACACCTCCTAATCCTTATGGGAGTGTTTTTTAAAAACATCCCTGGCTATTAAATTCTTTCTGTTGTTTGCTTGCTTGTTTGTTGAGACAGGGTTTCAATATGTATCTCTGGATATCCTAGAACTCTATATAGACCAGGCTGGCCTTGAACTGACAGAGATCCACCTGCCTCTGCCTCCCGAGTGTTGGAATTAAAGATGTGTACCACCATGCCCAGACCATCTGGGTATCAAATACTGCTTGACAAAGACAATTCTTTCTGTGTACACATACTTCATATATCATTAAACTTCTGTTTTAGACACAGCACTAGCTTAGGGTAGCCTGCCTATTCACTCTGTGAGCAAAAGCATGCATGTTGCATCACCCCAATAACTGGAGGAATACAAGTCACATATTGTGGGGAATCCTCCTTTTTAAGGAAGCCTTTGTATTCACAGCCAAGCTGGGCAAACTTATTTCTTGCACATCAGTGGGTTCTCCTTAATTGAAGGGTATGGGAAAACGAATACAGGTTATATAAATCTCTTCTTGTTTCTCTGGAGAGATAGATACTGACAGAATGTCTCCTTTCATTAAGCCCCCACCTGTAAATATTCTAAACACATAAGATACATTGAAAGTTGCAGGTATTTGTGTATACGGCCTATTTTCTCAAAAGCTTTCTTATAAAGTTAATCTTTATAAATTTAACTAGTTTTTTTAGTGTTTTCTGCCATTTCCTGCTACAACATTTCTGTTTATCAGTAATCTGTGCTTGAATATTAATAGGAAAAAGCTCTACTTGGATAAAATCATAACAAACACATTTCTAATAAAACTTGGTATCCCTCCTTTTATTGTCTCATAAATTTGGATTTTCTTGTATCACTGATCTCTGATTTTCATTTGTGCTTCTTTTTAAACCACTTTTCATTCTTTCTAAAGAAATTGAGTTGATGGTTTGGGTACAATAACACAGCAGACTCTTAGCTGTTTGTAGCACTTTTCAAAAATAAAAAAATCAAATAATAACATACCTCTTTATGATCCACTTGACCCTATTTTGTAAGAAAGCAGTAATACAATCTTATGATAGCGGTAAACACCCACAGACGACCATGGGATGTTTTGCAAAGCCAAATTCCACACAGGATATGATGGCTAATCTTGGTTGTGAACTTGACACACTTAGGAAGTGGGACTTCAGTTAAGGAATCACCTCCATCAGATTGGCCTGTGGGCGTGTCTGTGGGGCATTTTCTTGCTGCTAATTGACTAAGAGGGCTCTATAAGAAAAGTAGTTGAGCAAGCCTGAGGAAGCTATCCAGTGAACAGCATCCCTCCATGATCTGGGATTCAGTTTCTGCACTGGTTTCCCTCCATGACGGGCTGTCACCTGTAAGCAAAATATACTCTTTTCCCACAAATTGCTTCAGGTCATGGTGTTTGTAATAGCAAAGTAGGAGGCAAGCTGAATTTGCCTTTGATATCTTAAGTCCTGCAAACCCAAAATCAACTGTCTCAAAGTTTCTTCTATGAATTATATATGCATAGATTGCTTTTTCTTTTGTTTAGGCAATCTTCAATGTCTAAAGGTCTGTAATAACTTCCAGGATGCGTGTTAGCTTTCCATTGTTAGGACGAGTATCGGAGAGAATACACTTAAGAGGAAGAAATACTAACTTACAATTTCACAGATTTTGGTTTACTGTCATGAGACTCTGTTGTTTCAGGACCCGAGGCAAGGCAAAGCCTCATGCTGGGAGCACATGTGAAGGGCAGACTGCTGGCCTCATGGTGTGCAGAAAGCTAAAGAAGAAAGGACTGGTATGACAGCAACCTTCAAAGGCCTGTTCCCAATGACCTCACTTCCTCCAATTAAACCATACTTCCTTAATAGTCTACCACACACGAATGGCTAATGTTCAAGTTCATGGCATTTGAGCTTTGGCAGACATTTAAATTACAGGTGATAAGAGAGTTGATGTACAGTCTCTTATTTGAGCTAAGCAACTGCAGTTTTCCCAGAGTGAGGAGGCAGAATGACTGCCAAACTTTGTAGCACTTTAAGTGAAAACGACTCCCATGGGCTCATATATTTGAATGCTTGGTCACCAGGAAGTGTCACTCGGGGTGGGTTTTGAGTTTTCAAAAGTCCACCCTAGGCTCAGCTTCTCTCTCCATCTCTGCTTACTCCCTATAGATCAGAATATAAAGCTGCCAGCTACTGCTGTGGTGTCATGCCTGTCTGCTTCCCACCATGATGATAATGAACCAACACGCCGAAACTGTAAGCAAGTCCCCAATTAAATGCTTTCTTTTATAAGAGTTCTTGGCCATGGTGTCTCTTCACAGTAAGAAAGCAATAACTATCACACCTTTCAACCAAACACTTGCCTGGCAGGAAAGCAAAACAATGTTGGGGAAATTTGCCTTTGTGCCCAAGTAAGAGATGATAGACTTGCTTGTGTGAGGTTGCCTATACCTTCAAAGACAATTTCGGATGAATTCCAGCTAAGAAAGGAGGTTTACTTATGAGATTGTATCAAAAGCTGAGCTCTGTCCCCAGACAACCCTTGGCCTTGTCACTGTGTTTCAAATGCTGTCATAGCTTTCTTTTCTGCATCTTTAGTTTTGTTTTTTAAACCTAGGTTCCCAATCCTCCAGCTCCAATATAGCCCAGCATTAGATTCTTAGGGCACCACACAGCTGCATCTCTACTTTATAGACCTGTGTGTCCAGCGCTCACCATCTACTGTTCGGATACTCCCATACTCCAGTTGAGCTCCCTGACACGGTGGCTCATGTCACAGCAGGCCGTAGTTAAACAGAAACAGCCAGCACTTGGAGATCTTCCTGGGTCAGGTGCCATCTCCAGGGCCAGTTCACTGTAGTGGACACAGGGGACAGAGACACTAGAGGCCAAGGAGCAGAAGAGGTGGTGGCCTGGAGAGCTTCATTATGCAGGTTATTGTCGAGCAGGCACCATGCTCAGGTCACATATGCTGGCCACAACCTCCCCTGCACCCTTTCAGTAACTAACAAGCTAGTCAAAGGGACAAGAAGACTGTTTTCTCTTGGGATTAAAGTTTTAATTGAGAAATAGACCAATTTAGGGAGTCATTTCTCCATTGAGAGCAGACCTCGGGGAAAATGAAGACCCAGCAAGTCCTTGCTTACAAGACCTTTGGCCTCAGCTTCTCTGTGGTCCCTCTTTGCTAAGGGACTTGCTTCTCTACTGCTTTTACAAGTCTGCATAGCAACAGAGTGGGCTGCTACCAAGATCTTTTTTTTCTCCCCTGCACTCCTGGATTCTGTGAGAGAGCCAAAGCATCACCACACTTCTGCCTGCCAGTCCAGAGATGAAACAAGCTGGTCTGGCTCCAAATAGCTGCCATGTCATAAATAAATCCTTATCAAAGTAGATAGTTTTTAGATAAGAGATCTGTTATTAAAATACCCCTTTTTGCCTTTCATTTCCAGAAGCAATCTACTTCTACAATTATTTATCACTCCTTCCTGTTATTTGTTATATTGTTTGGACAGTATGTCTTCTGCCTTAAGATGTGCATTTCCAAGTTTCCTGTAGATAACATTTTATCTCTACAGACTCAATTAGAGTATTTTTTATTAGCATGCTACTTGTTTGGAAAAATAGAAAATGTGCCAATAATTACCTGGCAAGGTGAAAAGGGGCCCAAGATTAATCAAATTTGATTCTGGGGGAATATGCTGCAAACCTAATTGAAATATTCCACATACAAAATGGATTTGCCTTCAGCTCACACCCAAGATGGCCATCTTGTCGACATTTTAAATAGATCTTCACTTCGTTCCCAAACATCATTCCATTTAATGTCTGTATAGACTTCAAACTTCGGTTTCTGATAAAAGTAGTAACTGTGCTTTCATAGAGACCTTGTAGCCATATGACATCTCAACATGGTCATACAGCTAGTGACTAAGACCTCTAAAGTACAAACAAATAGTTGAAAGATTATTTTGCTTTCTTTAATACCTACTAATTTTAGCAAATTTTGGATAAAAACATCAATATTTTGTTAATCAACATTTACCATCTTAAAGCAGGGCACTCATGGGGCAAAACAGATGGTTGAAGGCATAAGTCATAAATAATCCCATACCAGTTGGGATTTAAAGGGGTATTTATTTTAAGGGTAAAACTTACAAAACACCAACAGTCAGGAAAAGGAGCCTAATCGACGGAAGCAGAGCCAGAAGCCAGAGAACGAGGGGAGGGCAGTTGCTGCTGTTTTAAAGAGAGAAAGACCACGCCCCAACGGGCTGATATCTTAACAGCTATTGACTGAAAGAACGGAAAGAGCTCCCACAACAGATGGTCAGTGATTAAGAGCTCTTGGTGCTTTGTCCAGGGACAGAGAACTCAGATCCCAGCATCCAACAGAGCAGCCCACACAGACTATAACTTTAGCTTCAAGAGATATGAACCCCATCTAGACCCTATGAGCACCCAATACTCACCCGTGTGTGCACTGATATGCACATCTATACACGTGCGCCTGTGCGCACACACACACACACACGTGCGCACACATACACACATACCTTTTAAAGAAAGGATTAAACATTAAAATTTTAAAAAATGAAGTCAAGTTGAAAGATATTCTTTATCTGAGATAAATAATGCCTTGCTCAGTATTATTTTCACTTATTAAGTTATGACAGTCTACATTTTTAGGAAAAAAATTAAAATTCTTCAATCACTTAAATGATCATTGAATCCCATTTACCAGAACACTTTTGAGTTATTTCTACTACTAATTCTTATCCTTTAAAAATTAAGACTCAATATGCTATTCCTGATTTTAAATCTCTATATATTTATTTTATATTTAGATATAATATATACTTATATTTATTATATATAAATATTTATTTTTGGTGTGTTTTTATTAGTATGATTTCAGTGTACATATGAATGGTAGTACCATCATGTCTGAGCACATCAGATATCTTGCACTAATCAGTTGGCCCCTCTTTGTTCACACTGCATTCTTCCTACCCTGCTCTCCAGTATCGCCACAGTGCACGGGTTGCCATGGGTCAACTTTCATACATTATAGAGAGCATACAATTGTTTTTAATGAGTTCTGAAGAGACTCTAATGGGTACATTTAGGCAACAATCAATAGCATTTAGGAAAAACAGTAAAACTTCAGAAGATAATTAGAGGGGGAAATAAGGTCATGGCAGCAGTAATAATCCACCTTTTCTAAAGCTATTCACTCTCACTCATTCACTCAGCTCGCTCTCCCAAAGGTCTGAGATAGACCGGCATTGTGCTGGTGGTTTCAGAAGAAACCTAAGTAAATGGGGCACTGCCTTCTTTCAGCTGCTCTTTCTTTACAGGAGAATGTTAGCCTCTAACAGTAAGTCCACAGGTGCTGAGGTGGCTAGCCTCTGACCCCACTGAGTGGGAATCAGGGTTCCTCTGGAGCAGCAGTTCTCAACCTGTGGGTCGCATATCAGATATCCTGCATATCGTGTATTACATTACAATTCATAGCAGTAGCAAAATTAACACGTAAAGTGGCAACCGGGCCGCCACAGCATGAGGAACTGTATTAAAGGGTCATAGCGTGAGGAAGGTCCTAACTGCCGTGGACCACTGCTTTGGAGAGTAACCAGCACCACATCTTAAGCTGTAAGTAAAAATTTTGACGGGGGAAAGAGAAGCATGGGGCCCTCCTTCCCGTAGGGCAGTGTTGGCGGCCGTATCAAGATAACAAAGGTCAGGAACCCCATGGGGATTAGTACAGTATAAAACGGGACTCAGACGAGGGAGCCAGGTTCTGAGGAATCCAATCATAGAAGATTTTGCAGCTTGATGAACATATTTGATGAAATAAAGATAATATATAAGGAGATATTGTTGGGTGTTAAGTAAACTAGAACTGGACATTGCAAATAGGATTGTAGATAAAAATACTATATGACTCAGTACAGTGAAAATTGTGACAGGTTGATTTATTTTTCTTTATTATTGTTATTGTTTATTTTGATTTTTTGAGACAGGGTTTCTGTATGTAGTCCTCGTTGTCCTAAAATTCACTCTGTAGACTAGGTTGATCTCAAACTCAAAGATCTACCTACATCTGCCTCCTGAGTGCTGGGATTCAAGGCATGTGCCCCCATACCCAGCAATACATTGATTTATTAACATGAACACTAAGAAGGAGTCAGTATGAATCCATGTTCCCAAAGTGGTCAGCTAGATGGATGGATTTGATATTGACTAAGCTGATTTGAGAAAAAAATGATAAATAAGTTTTGGACATTATAGCTTTGATATTCCGTGAGTTATAACCCAGGAGTAAAATTATAAGAGCCAGTCAAGACTGTCTAGAGATGAAGAAAGTCTGGGATACAGGTTTAGGAGCTAATCGATGGGTAATTTAAGCCTGTGGATTATATACATTGAGAGACAGCATGAAAGTAACAACATGATCACATAAGACATTTAGCTGCTATATCACTCACTGTCTTGATTGAGAATCTTGACAGGTAAGAAGCTCCCTGTGGCTTTGGAAACACTAGCCCAAGCAAGCAGTTCCCAGGTCACCACTATTATGGTGATTTCTGCTAAAGTTCCTGCAACTCAAAAAACTCAAAATATGAGAATATGCCCATGGTATTCTGTATCGTGTATACTTGTTTGCAATCTTCAGCTTGAAAACTTGAAGATGATCTCAAATAATTAGTTCTATGAACATTTTGTTTCCATATCCTTTAGTCTAATACAGCAGTTCTCAACCTGTGGGTCACAACTGCTATGCCCAGATCCTCAAAGCCCCCCAAAACCAACAAGGAGACCGAGTCCCATATGTAAAAGCAAAGAGCCTTTGTTTTATGCAAGTTTGCAAACTCCGTCTCTCTGCATGTCCAACGTATTGGAATAAACAGAAAGCCCAAAGCTCAGGTAGAGTTGGGTTTTTGTAGTAGTAAAAGTGGGGGGTGAGGGATTTCTAAGGCTCAGGACCCTTGATTGGCTGACATTTGTCTAGGGGTGTCCTGGTGAATGTGTGCTGGCAGGNGTCCTACTCTGGCAGGTGATAATGGTTGGAAGTAAAGAACTTCCTTTGGGTGGTTTGTTTCTATTTAGCTTATTATGGCTGGCCCCTACAATAACCCCTTTGGGGAGGTCACATGTCAGATATCCTGAATATCAGATATTAATATTATGATTCGTAACAGTAGCAAAATTACAGTTATGAAGTAGCAAGGAAATAATTTTATGGTTATGGTCACCACAACATGAGGAACTGTGTTTCAGGGTCACATTAGGAAGGTTGAGAACCACTAGTCTAATATATCAATTTTATGTTATTTGCATGCCATAGTACTATGTATAATGGATTAAGTAAAAATGCTGCAGATAGATCCCCAAGTGGTTGCAATGGCAGAAACACCACAGGTCCCCAAGCCGCAGCAGTGGGCAGTGGCACCAATGTAATGAATTAAGTAAAAATGCTGCAGGTTCCCTAGTGGCTGCAGTGGGCAGCAGGCCATGAGACCACATTGCAGGTCCCTGAGTGGGGGGGGGAACGACAGCGGATTCTGAGAACAGCCAGTCCCAGGCAGGGATGATGCGGTTCCCCAAGTGACTGCAGTGGGCCAAGAGGGGCAGCAAGTCCCACGAGGAGAGACAAACAGATGGGCACACCACGAGACCATGCTGCAAGTCTCCAGGAGGCTAGTCCCAGGCAGGGAGCCAGGCAGTGGGCAAGAGACAGAGACAATGATAGGCATGCAAAGTGAAGCTGGATATTTATTTAGTGGGTTATGGAAGGGAAGGGGAGAAGGGGAGAAGAACAGAGAGAGGGAGAGGGAGAGAGAGAGAGAGAGAGAGAGAGAGAGAGAGAGAG
>LOJH01014177.1:0-20320 GCA_001685095.1 Ellobius talpinus | reverse complement strand
CTCTCTCTCTCTCTCTCTCTCTCTCTCTCTCTCTCTCTCTCTCTCTCGCTCATGGATCAGGATAAAGTTTTCAACCACTTCACTAGCACCATGCTTTTCTTTTCTGCAGCTATGCTTCCTGTCACGTGGTAAGGATTAACCCTCTGAAACTAGAAGCAAGACCCCAGTTAAATGCTTTCTTGTATACGGTTGCCTTGGTCATACTATCCTTCATAGCAATAGAATAGTGACTATGGCAATCTAGAAATAGCTAAAGACATCTAGTATATGTCTTGAGAGAAGGACTACAGAAAACCTAACAACTCTCACCTAAGAAGTCAATGAAACTGTCTCTGCGGGAAACATGATCAAGGCTGCAGAGGTGGCTCAGTGGTTAAGAGCAGGGAAACAGATGATGTCATTATTAATGTTGAAGCATAAATTGTTCCTAGGCTTCTCAAAGCCTCAGAATACCTGAGGAATATGGAGAGAACGGGTTAATATAATAAGGGAAATGTGGAGATTAGTGGATTTATTGGGAAGGACATAGGGATGTAATACCGAACGAATTTTCTTCCCTCCAAACACTCAAATGTTCCCATCCTCTCTCTAAAGCAAAGAGAGACTTTTCCTAAAGACAAGACCATGCCAAGCTGCATGTGCCCTTCATATAAGTCATATAAGTTCTAACCAAAGTACAGGACCAAGCATGGACGCCACTTCAGGCATGGATGGCATTAACCTCGCTAGCTCAGCTTCTTCCAAGGACTGTTGTGCTGGAGAGGGGATCCATTGAGGATGTGTGCTTACGGAATTATTCCTCCCCAGTCATTCATTTGGCAGAAAAACCTGTCCTGCTTTATATACTTAACTGATTAAAAGTGGTTTGTGATTAAATTCTAACCAAATGAGCTTGCACTGATTGAAGGACACATTCAAACTCTTCAATTGATGATGTCTGTACTTGGAATAATATATCTTTATTCAAGGGGAGAATAAACTACTATTTGTACAGTGCTAACAAATTGTAATAACACATTTAGATTAGCTGACTTTGAGACCTAAAAAAAATTACAAGTGAGGAGACTTTAAGTCATCCATTTTTCTAAGAAAAAAATGTGTAAATTATTCACAATGCTCACTAACACACACACACACACACACACTATGCTTTATCCCATTGAGATCTATAGAGACATTGACTGTGGTAACTAGAATTCAGTTACTACTGACCTGGCAGAACCCTGCTCTAAAGATGAGACACCCCAACCCAAAACACAAATAATAAAGGGTGCATTCTTTGCAACCAGTCCTCACTGAAAACAAAAACAAACAAAAAACCCCACCTCAATCATAGCCTCTGTCCTCAGTTCCCAGGCACTGTTCCTAATTTGAAAATGGGTACAGCTCCTCCCAGTTCTGTACAGACATAAAAATGTCCAGCAGTAACAGTTCACAGGACTCATGCTCGCCTTTCCTGGTCAACTATGCATTTATTTATCATGTATCAGTATCATCACCATCATCTATACTTTGGAGTAGCAGTTCCAAAATCTAGAAATTGATGCTCCTAGGTTCTACTTCCACTGTGCCAGTCAACACCTTTGTAAATTCCAGTAAACTATCAAACCTTCCCCTAAGCCCCACTGTAGCTACCTGTAAACTGGTGACAGACACAGAGGCATGCAGCTTCCAAATCCGAAACCATCAGATGCTACAGTACTTTGAGAAACGTCAAAGGAAAGCTACAAATATAGCAGAGAACAAGAAAGGATTCCTTATTAGCATGAAATGACCCTGAGGACATCCCTCTTTCATAGTTCAACTAGCAATTTTCCTAAACCAGTTTGTAGAAACTGGAAATGATCTAACCGCACCTCATGTGTTTTAACAGCCCCTTTGGATGATGTTTTCGTGAGAGTTTATTGAATAGCATCTGAGTACTTTCATTCCTCAGGCCTAAGGGATTCTCCTATTAGCACTAAGGGACGGTCTGACCCTGCCTACAGGTTTCAATTTACCCCCCATCGTCACAGCTGCCTATCATGGCAACTTGGTTCAATTGGGCCCTTGTGAAGGGAAACCAAAAACTCTTTGAACAGATAGTGAATTTGGTTTAAAAATCAGATTACCTTTTCAAAAGACAGGTGGCTAACATGTAAGTTTACCTCCTCACACATAAAGTCAGTCAGTTGTCATTAAACTGCTGATATCTATCATCTGACTCAATCATCCATGCCAGTGGTTTCGACCTTCCTAAATCTGTGACCCTTTAATACAGTTCCTCATGTTGTGGTGACCCCAACCATAAAATTATTTCATTGCTATTTCCTAGCTAGAATTTTTCTACTGTTATGAAAATATCTGATATGCAGGATTTCTATTACGTGACCACCCCAAAGAAGTCTTTACGCACAGGTTGAAAACCGCAGATTTAGAGACTTGTAAGGTCTCTTTCTATCTATATACATCAGTGGTCTGTTTCCCCTAGAAAGACAAATTTAACCCTGTTCCCCCCATTTGACCCTCTCTCAATTCAATGAAAGTTCAGTATCTGCATAAAAAATATATAACCCTTTTCACTGTGTGGCTATACATACAGAAATAAGCTGCATATCATTCTGCAAATCACCATGGAGTCATTTGCCTTCATAGCATCCCCAACCTGCCCAGACCAAGACACAGCCTGTGTGGAGGCTGAAACATAAATAAGATTATTTCTTTGCTGAGCATAACGGTAAGAAAAATAAAATGTAACACTGCCCACTTAACAATTAGAAGTCAGCCAAGGTATTGTCTGCTGCATGAATACTGAATTTCAATCTATTCTTCTGCTTGAAGCAAGCCAAGAAATAGAGGAAGTCGGAACATCAGGCATAGGACACAAATTCTATTACCCTGGAAGCAGGGAAGGCACATAATGAAATCTCTTCCTGTCTGCAAGGTCATCCTTCTAATTCGTGGAATTCACTTAATCCTTAGGTCCAATTCACTGCACGCTAGTCTCCAAAGAAATCCATACAGGTTCCTATCAACAACCCTAAGAGGAGGCTCAGAATGCAAATGAGAAAAGCCACCACAAGGTGGCCACTGGTAAATTGCAACTGCTGAGTATGTAATACAAAAAAAAAGGTTGTTTCCAGATTTAAATGCCTTTTAGAGGGCAATAAACTGCTGTATCAAAAAATTAAGCTGTAACTTTAAGAAAAAAATAAAACTATTAACATTTGCAAGAGGTTAATTTTCAAGGACATGAATATATAATTTACCACCCACTACCTTTTCATTAACAGCACCAACTCATCATTGAAAACTTCTCTACTTTGCCTTCATCCAGTCCCTGCAATTCACATGACTCTAAGAGTAACAATTGCTCATCACCTGGTTTCCAAAGTAACTCGGCAAAAGGGCTAGGGTGTGACCTCTCTTTTGTAGTCACATTTGACAGGTGGTCTGAGAAGCCACAAACATTAGAAGCACTGTGGCTTACATGTATCAGACAAAGTAGATGTTTCAATATTAATTGGAAAACCAGTTAAGAGAAACCACTTTCCCACCAAAAAGAAACACACACACACACATAATAGTTATTAACATAAAAGTTAGATGTAGTAAAGAAGATTCATAATGACTTACAGCCTCAAAACAAACAATTATGTATTAACAAAACTATGGAGGTCTGTGAAGTATCAGACTATTCACTTTACAAAATAGCACTAGGTGGGGCTATAGAGAAGGCTCCACGCAAGCACAGAGGCCTGATGTTGATCCCCATAACCCATTAAAAGAAGAAAAAGTCAAGCATACCGGTACACATTTTTCATCTCAATCTCACTACTGGAAGGAGAGCTAGACAATGACTCCTGGGGCAGCCTTGTCTACTGGATGAATTCCAGACCAATGAGAGATCCTGTGCCAAAATTAAAAGGTAGATGGCACTTGAGAAACACCACCCAAGTCCTACTCTGACCTCCATGTGCATACGTGCACACACACACACCATGTATACATTAATGTTATTTTTACTAAACTAAAGGTCTTTTACTAAAAGGTTCTTCACCCTGTCTGTGATATGCATAATACAACTTGGTATGCAAGGATTGTCCCAATTTTGGAATGTACACAGTGGTTTTTTAATGCAAATTACTTCACAGTCACTCATTAAACTCTTTAATGCATGCATGTTTAACCAATGAAAGCAGTCAGTTTGTATCATCCTGTTCTGGATGGTTTTGTTGTTGTTGTTGTTGAATACAAATTTAAGTGGCTACCTCTGCAAAGGATGCAAGGAATTTTTACACAGCCAGTCAAGCAGAAAGTGTTATGGCTATCTGCATCTCACTGGTCATTCATTATCCAGTCCTAAAAGGCTGGCTGAACTCAGGGTGCATCCGTACACTATTTGAATGTCTCAGGCTTCAGTCCATATAACTCTAGACACCAAATGGGTCATGGTAGTGACATCTAAAGGATCAAACATACCCTAGTTTTGTACATCACCTTTTGACAATTCTACCTTGGCTCATATCAACACACAAAAAATAATACAAAGAAGAGGGCAGAGTTTCAATATCATCCCTGAAATCTGACTACCCCCACTCAGGGTTCCACATTGTGTTTTTCTTCTGCACTGTTAATTTTTTTTATTTCTATCACTACTTATTTTCTAATTATCCTTCCACAGATAGGCAACATGATATTTTCATATTTAGAGGCATATGGGGCTTGGCTGTTAAGTGGGTAGGAGATGGATTGCCCTTCCAGAGGACCTAAGTCTGGTCTTCAGCAACTATGTTGGACAGCTCAAAACTATTGCCTATAACGCCAGCTGCAAGGGATTTGGTATCTCCTTCTGGCCTATATAATGATCTGCACTCTCACACACATGCCTAAAGACAGACACACATACATAGAATTTTTTTAAAGGATACAAAGAAATCCAGGCATATTTAGAAATCAACTTTTGGCCTTTCTCATGAGTTTAAAATTATACACACTGCAACTGCCTTTGGAAAGACACTTTCAGTTCCTGTGTTAACCAGCTTCCTCCTACACATATAGTTGCTATTCTTAATGAAATTAGCATGCATGATAATGCATGAAATTGTGGTGTTTTACCTATAATTGATGACTTCTTTAGCAATAACAGTCTATAGAATCCTCACACCAATTTTAAGACAACCATTGCTATTCCCTCCACTTTGCATATGGCAGAACAGAAACATGAAGAGATCAATTATATCATGTCCATCCCACCTTTAAGGTGACATTATGAACTCAGGACATGGTCAGCACATTAGACTGTTTCTCAGTGAACAATTTTATATTATGCTGGAATAGCCTTCACTGTGTACTCAGAAGCATCATATATAAATATATATATGAATAAATAAATAAATGCATATATTATATATACTAGTACATATATTAGTGTGTATGTAAGTATGTGCATATGCATGTATGTACATATGTATGCATGCAATTTGTGATTAACAGTTTTTAATGCTGACCGCTATGTACAGCACCAAGTATGGACTCTTTGATCTAGAATGTACACACATTGTGGGCTTCCCAACCTTCTAGCTGCACCTGTCTCCCCTTTGCACAAACTCTTTCCTCCTGAGGACTAATTGTCCCCCAAACTTTTCACATTCCCTTGTGTCTGTGTGCACTGGCAGAGGCATATCCTGAATCACCCCCCCTCCCCCGGTACTGTGGCCATCTGGCGGGTTCCCACTCATCCTCCATGACTCAGCGCTAGCATCTCTCTGGGCACCCTTCCCTGACGCCCAGCCACCAACAGAATTCTCACACCCACCTCTGCTTTGTATGCACCCTCCTTCACACAATTGGTACAGCTTTCTAAAGTTCCATATCTTAAAAACTTAGAAGCAAAAAGCATATTGTCAATCCCTTAAGAGCAAGTTTGTCTCTTGTCATTGTCGTCTTGGCACTGACCAGAACAGACATGCTTCGATAACGAAAGGATTGTAAGTGCCCTGAGTGAAATCCAGCAAAAAACGCATCCACTACATATAAGCACTATAATTCTAGGACTTTGTAGTTGATGGGATTAAACTACGAAGATACAATTAGCAAATTCCTATATGTCAAAAATCGTCAATGAAGAATTCATACTGCACAGAATTATTTGGAATTGTGTCTATCATCACAGATTCAAAGTAGAAGAGACCTTGGGTCATGTAGGACCCAACTAGCTCCAATAAGCTGGAGTGTATGGGAAAGACGGCCAAATATAAGAGACAGTCGAATCCTACACGCCTGCCTGCCAAGGAACACGCTCAGTCTTGCTTGAAAGCCTATTTACCTCCTTCTCCATTAGAATATGTTTTCTTCTGCCAGTGCATATCCAAACGCTACCTTTCTGGTTCAAAGCCACTCGCTTTAGTAGGCAGCCTACATTTTCCCACTTTGAAGACTTCTTTCCTTTAACATCCCCTCTCCAGGGATGACCACACAATCTCCAGAACTTACCATCTTTGCCTATCTTACTTCCCCTGCCAGGCACCAAATCAATAAGGACAAAGTTATATCATTTTGGCCCCACTCAACCCCCCCACCTAGGTCGATGTCTAATACACTGCAATATGGAGAATAAAGCACTCTAGGTTCTCCAGCTACTTTAAATAGATACATCAATTAAAATTCAGCAGCGTTAACAAATATTAAAAATAATCTGTTGATTGCATATTATAGAAATTTCAGGATGCATTTCAGATAAGAATTCCTATTAGATGTTTTTTAACTTGGATTTCTAGTCTAGATAAAATTCTTTAAAACTTGGCATCAGTGGCCATCTTGTTACTGATTACATAGACATAAGGGTCTCATGATGATTGCATGTCTAAAGTAAATTGCAAGATTATATTTTAACTCCAATGTTTTTATCCAAAGCTCAGGGAAGATTTCAGATGTGTAAAAATTATGTTGGGGACAGGAAATGCAGAGGTTAAGGACAAGGAAGACAATTGCTTTGGCTGAGAGATGAAAAGACGCACACATTTTATTGTAAACCACAGCTGAAAGCTTGACATCTCTCTGGGCACCCTTCCCTGACACCCAGCCACCAACAGAATTCTCACACCCACCTCTGTTTTGTATGCACCCACTATGGAAGAATGCAAACAACACGAACATGCATGCAGTTGCTAGGCAAACTAATAACATTCTCCTCGTACTTGGACATCAAAAGAATCAATAGGACAATTGATGCTCCTAAAGATTCGGCCCGCCACAGATCAAGGACAGTGCAAGGTGTATACTTGATGTTAGAGCTCTCATTTGAATCAGAATTAACATCACCATTCTGACTTAGTTCATGGAAAACATTCACTAAAATATGACTTCTGACAGCTACAACTGTCTCTCAATAATAAAATATGCTAAACATTTATCACAAAACAAAACAAAAGCTGTCTTCCCAATGTGACTTCTGTCCTTTATGTTAAAACATGCTTTGTAACTTGTAAAGTCTCTTCTCTGTCAGTTTCTACATGGAAACTTCATTCTGGATCCTGCCACATGGAGGACCCAAGAATGGATAGTACAAGCTCCATTTAATGAAATGGTGTGGGCTGAAACCATGTATGAGATACACAGGTAAGCCCAAGGCTCTTCACTGGCCAGGTATTCATGACAGATGCCTTTGCCTTGGCAGCTGCACACACTGTGGAGGTTTAGACTACAGAATTGAGATCTATACTTCCTCAGTTTGCTTTACAGTACCAAATCGAACCATATGCCAAATTGACATGGAGCAAGTATAAAACCCATAATATCATGCAGGGAAAATTGCTCAGTCAGGAGAAGTGCTTACCTGGCAAGCAGGAGGGCTTGAGTTTGATCTTGAAAACCCACATTGAAAAAAGCAAAACAAAACAATGCAATACAAAACAATATAATACAAAACAAAACAATTCAATACAATATAACACAAACCAATGCAAAACAAAATAAAAATGTTAGGCAGTTATATGCATAATTTGTAATCTCAGCACTGGGGAGAAAGAGAAAAGCAAATAAATTTCTCAGGCTGACCCTAGTCTAATAGGCAAATGCTAGACCAATAATAGACTATCACAAAATAAAGTGGACAGGAGCTAAGTAACAGTACCCAAGGTTGTTCTCTGACCTTCACATGCACATGTGCCCCCAACAAACACCCCAGATCCATAGTAACTAAGGAAACAAACAAAAAGGAAATTTAAAAACACCTCAAAATAGTTAACTAAAAGGGTTTGCTTCTAGACAACTCTTCCAAGCACAGTAAAAATTAAAACATAGTAGGATCACAGTTGAAAATACCAAGGGGTGGGGAAGGTGGCACATGCCTGTAATCCCAGCACCCAGGAGCCAGGTCATGGACAAAATGGACTATATCAGATTCTAGACAATCTTGGAAAATCTGTCCTAGGGAGAGAAAAAAAATCCTGCTCCTTCTGTACTGGCCTACAGTCTCCAAATCCAATTCATACCCAGGAGCTATGAAATTCCAAAGGTTTTTTTAACGTTGCCTGAAGCAAAATAAAGCCATGACCTATATTCTACTGTATCCACTTTCTATTGTGTCCATAATAAATTATTATAATCTCAGTGGCTGGAGAATTCAAATGCATTATCTTACAGTGCTGAAGGTCAGGGGTCCGACAGTCTCACTAAACTAAAACCCAGCTCATCGGCAGAACTGATTATTTTTAAGCATCCAGATGAGATTCCACTCATTGGCTTTGCTGTGGCTTCTAGAATCCCCTGGATTTCTTCACCAATGGCCTCTTCTTCCATGTACAGAGACAACCATGCAGCCCCTTCTAAGCCTGTCTCCATTATCATGTTTCTCTCTAACCCTCTTTGAAAATAATTCCCAGCCTGTCTGCTGAATTGTGTGACCAAATCGGTCCCAGCCATGTATTCTGGGATCAAGTCTCCATTTCCAGTTCCTTACACTTTAAACACACACCCACAGATTCCATTTTACCATGAGGATGGCAATCCCTGTCCTGGAAAATAGTGATGTATACCCTGAAGAGGAGCATTCTTTTATCTAACACATCCATTGACTGTGATTTTATGATATGTTCTTTCCGTGTACTTAGCAAACACCAGTATCAGAGAACCTAAGTAAAACTTATGAAATGCCTTTCCACTCTGAAAAATAAAATCCTAGCTACAAAAGAATCATGCTCTATGGGGACTAGCCTGAATAGTTATTACTTGGCAGAAAAGAAAAAAAGAAAAAGCTGTAAGTAATGGCAAAGCTTCTAATGCATCTTCCTGTGACATTGAGAGTTTATCTGCTGTAGGCAGAAAAGCCTTTGTGGTTAGTGAGGCCATGTATAGGAGACCTTCACAGGAACATTAGCAAGCATTAACAGTGCAGAACTCGGAATGACTCTCAATTATGGTAACATAATCCCACCCAGTCTTGTGTTGAGCACAGCCTGGCCATAATAAATTGTAATGTCTCACTATAAATAAGCAACTAAACACTCAGGAAAATAAATAAAAAACTTTTTGCATTAAAAATTAAATACAGTCCAACTTCAAGGACAAGGACCTTGTTTTATTCATTTTTGTGTTCCTGTCAATGCTCATGACAGTGTCAACAGCAGTTGATATACATCTACAAACTTTGTTTTTGTTGAAACATCATGTTTAGTTCATGGGATAGATTAATTCAGTGTCTGATGTGCTGAGCACAGAAAATAAGCACACAAGATGGGACACATTATTCAACAATAAATAAACAAAAGCATGCTTATCAAGAAAACTCTAAAAAAAGAAAAGCATACCCAAACTCCAGACACATTTGCCACAAATCAATTTCTCTAGCAACAAAAAGTAGTTCAATTTTTATGTATTGCATGAAGAATATAAATATTGGATCTGTAGCCATCAATTCTAAAGGCAGATCTTACTACACAGTGTGCTCAAATATAAAACTATCAAGAACTACTGATTTCATTAACTTTGTCCATAGCTTTGTGATGCAAGTTAATTTAAATGTCCTGAAAACTAGTTTCTAAAGGACTGGTTGTTGGTGTTCCTGATCCTTTCCAGGTAGCGCTCATTTAAGGAACAAATGTCTGTAAAGAAAAAGGAAAAAGACAGGAAATGGGAGAGAAATGAGGGGAGAGGTGGGGAGGGGGAAGAGAGGAGAGGGGAGGAAAGAGGATAAGGAGGGGGAGGAGAGGAGAGGGAGAGAAGGGGAATGGAGAGGAAAGGAGGAGAGGGGAGGGGAGGGAAGGGAGGGGAGAGGAGAGGAGAGGAGAGGAAGCTAGTTTGAATTCCCAGAGAGCATGATATTGGTCAAGTAAAACCATCACTGTTTTATAGCAAGGTAACCTTGGATCTAAAGCTTTTTTCAGGGGCAAAAATCCTATTAGTGACCCTACCAAACAATTGCAAATATAGAAACCACATGAACTACCAACCCACATGTTGACTGCTTGCCCATTCACACAAAAATGCCTAATACATACATTAAGTATTTAAAGAAGCAACTTTACCTCTAAGTCTTCAATGTTCCAAACACTCATAAATATTATAGTTCAGTCACTTCCAAACTTTTAAAGGATAGTAATTAATTTAGATAAAATTAAACAGTATCATAAAGTAAAATGTAACAGTTACCTCTTTATTATGTATGAGAATCCAACTAAAACCTTGCATTTATAAAGAATCTATTCTTCTTACAGAAGCATGTATTTTAGATCTTTGGCTTCCAAATACATGTGAGAATAGCTTGACAAATACAGTGTAGAACCATGCTTAAGAAGGACAGCTTAGCATTCCACACAAAAATCAAACCATAAACTTGTGAAAAGAAGTTGTAATGATAACATGCCATGAACTTTATGTAAGTCATATTAAAGTGCTCGAAATCTATAGGACAGTAAGATAACACACAAAGATGGGCTTCTGTGGCAAGCCCACATCATAAAGGCTTCATGTGCACGATGAGAACAGGAGTGCATTTAGAGTAACCTGGAAAACTCCCATACATAATCAAGTCTACCATGATATTCACCAGAATATTTTACAGTTCTGGGTCCCTATACACCTCTATTCTCTTCTAAAATTCTAAAAACAGCTGAATTTTTTTGTTTTGGGTTTTGGTTTTTCAAGACAGGGTTTCTTTTCTCTGTAGGCCTGACTAGAACTCATTCTGTAGACCAGGCTGGCCTCAAACTCAGAGATCCACCTGCCTCTGCCTCCTGCGTGCTGAGATAAAAGGGTTGCACCACCACCACTCAGCAAATACTTGAATTTTTAACAGACATACCCTGAAAGAAGTCCCTGGATTGACTTCCAGGTAGCTACTAATAAAAGAGAAACTGTCTCCTGCTCTCCTTGTACATAATGTCCACCAGAGGCTCATTCCTGGGAGCCTGAAATAAAGGAAGCCATGGTGGTGCTTGCTATTCACTGTGGAAAAGGAAAGATCAAAGGTCATTCTGTCAACCAGAACTCTATGGGCTGTCATTTTTCACTGTCTATAAAACAGCACCAATTCATGCGTGCAATTAAAATCCAGGAGACAATTTAAGTTATCTATTGATGCTACGTATCAAATGACTCCAACACTTATCAGTTGCAGGAACTAAGGATTTACTGACTCAAAGAACTTCTCTGGGCCACGATTTTAGGGACTGCACAGCTAGGTGGTTCTGACTCAGAGACTAAAGAGAACATGTTCAAATTCTGCCCTAAAGCTGGCATCTCAAGATCTTGCTAGGGCTTTAGGCATACTGCCCAAGGTGGCCCTTTGGCATGTCTGGTATAGACTGCTGCTGTCTATCAGCACTTCCTTTCTTGCCAGATCAGTCTCCAGGGACCGACTGAGTATGCTCACAACATGGCAAATGGCTTTTACCAAAGCAAACGGCCCAACAAAGAAAAGTAGGTATGGCAACATAAGGATGGCATTTGAAGTCATACATCAGCAATCTGCCACCTTCTACCGGACATTCCAAGCACATGAGCAGGAACAGGCATGGTCTCACTGCAGACCATTCAGACTCTGATTGTTACAACTTTGAAATGAGCTTACAAATGAAAGAAAAATGAATTTTTGATCCAGTTTTAGGATTGCTTATTATGGTTTAACTTCTCTAGATTGTTGTTATATGTGACAATACAGTATTAATCAGGACATTAGAGGACACATTAGTGATTCATGAGAAGTCCTTATGTTTCTATTAAATAAAAATAATACCACATTTTTAACCAAGACTTACAGTAATTGTTCAATATCACCATGTTTTTCATGCATCATTGTGTGTGTTATTTGATTGATTTTCCATTAAATGCTTACGATTACAATCGCATCATTTTAGTAACAATTTTATTGATGGAGAGGTCAAAATTTAAAAATCAGTTATGCTGGAGTCTTAAAATCAGAGAGAGTTAGGATTCCTACCCATTGATAACCACAGAATCATGACACTGCTCATTACCTCATTTGCTGAAACTGAATGGCGGGTCTATTGAAATACAATAAAACATCTTTACTTTTATTCTTTTTCGAAACTTTCTATCAGAAAAACTCTTTAGAGCGATGTGGTAATCCAATAGTTTGTTTTCAGATAAGACAAGACACCATTATGCAAAGACAATTACCTACGTAGTGAAGTTCTGCATATTGGAAATGATTTTTTTAAAAAAATGAAGCATGACATTCTCACGCAAATAGCATCTTCTTCTCAATGGAATGTTAAATGACTACATGTATAAAAAAGTATTCAGCACCCTTCTGTAGGAGGAACTTGTAGTGTGCCGTTTTAGGATAACAATCTCGTGAACAGTTAGAGCTACAGATTTTATGCTTGCTGTGTTTTTATCCTAACATATCACGACTATAGCTAACTCTCATTTAGATTTTCAGTTCTTGGATAGCTATCCTAGAGGGTTTTTTTTCGATTGTTGAGATAAATACCATGAGCAAAAACAACTTGGGGAAGAAAGAGCTGTTTGGGTTTGCACTTCCACAACATAGTCTATCACCGAGAGCAGTCAGCACAGGAGCTCAATCAGAAACCTGGGGAAAGGAAGTGAAGCAGCGCCCTGAAGAAATGCTGCTTATGGACTTGCTTTCAATGGCCCTGCTCTGTCTGCTTTCCCATACCACCCAGGACCACCCAGCATAGGTGTGCCACCACCCATAGTGAGCTAGACCCTTGCACATTAATCAATAGTATTAAAAATGGCCCCAAAGATTTGTCGACAAGCCAGTCTGTGGGAGGCATTTTCTCGATTGAGGTTTCTTCTTCCCAAATGACTCTAACTTGTGTCAAGCTGAGCAAAAACTAATCAGTACAACTGACCCCTCATCAGCTTGACACGTGAACATAGCACTAGGAAAACTATAACCTTTCCTTTCCTGTTTGCTCAAAATGTCACGTTACTATCACTGTATAAAACATTGTATAACTTGAAAAGGTCCTACAGGTTTTAAAAGTTTCACAGTTTAAAAGTTCTAAGCCTCATAACTGTGGGCTCCTATAGAATCAAAAATGAGTAAGATATTTCTTATATACTTTCTCACTCCTAGAGGGAACGTGATCAGAGCACAGCTACAATCAGATCATGCAAAACCAAATTCCTGCATCCATATCCAACGTGTGGGAGTCATTCATGATGTTCGTGGCTCCAAATGGCTTAGGTAGCCTCACCTCTGACTGTGCATACACAGCATGCATAGCTTGTCTTACAGGCTAATGCCAACCCCACTGCATACCTGGCCTATCCTTCACGATCATCTCATGGTCCTGGCATCTGTACTATGTGGATATCTCTGTTGCAACGGGGACTATGCTATCACCAACGGCGTTCTGGCCTCTCTACGGGGATTCTGACCACAGGGTGTTTAAGACTCAACTTCGATACGTGACTCCTCCCATCCTAGATTCTCTACTGCAACTGAGGCTACACCTGCACCAAAGGCCTCTCCTGCCTCTCATAATACCAAGCCTCAGAAGTTCTCCATCTCCATAACCCAGTCACAACCTGCAGCTTTCATGATACCAAAGCAAGTAACGTATGACCACACTTGACTCCAGCTTCTTCTGCAGCCTTGGCCCCACTGGACCCCCTCACTAGTCAGCTCCTGTGTGCTGGCCCTGAGGAAATACTTCCCATGAAAGTTCACCTCCATGCTGCTGCTCTGTCTTTCGTCACATTTGATTTCCATTCCCAACTGACCAGCATCATTTTGTCCCATTAAAGTAAAAGCTTCGCTGCGGTGGTTCTGGTCTCTTGTTTATTACAGTGGATTCTTCAATCCCAGCTGACCCAGAAACCATATATTAACCCAAAATATCACATAAATGACCCTGACAAAAGTATTTGCTTCCCTCTGAAATTTCGTAAACCAGGTCTCCATCATCAGGACTCCAGTTTTTACATCTTCCAAGTCCCCCCCCCAAAAAAAGGAAAAAAACAAAACAAACCAATAAAAACATTTACTAAGTTCTGAGGACTCAATAGCTTTTCCATCCCCAAGATCTAAAGTTCTTTCCATAGCCCACCACCCAGAACATGGTCAAGGTCTGTCACGGAGATAATACAACTACTGTTAACAATTTTTGCCCTGGTTTTCTTTCTGTTGCTATAATAAATTACAGGCCAATTGGCCACTTCCAAGTGACAGTACCTAATCAGGGAAAGTCACGGCAGGAATTCAAGCAGGAACCTGGAGGCAGGAACTAAAGCTCTGGCAGTGGAGGTGGACAGCTTATTGTTTTTGTTTTACTTTTTTCTCCATGTCTTGTTCAGCCTGCTTTCTTGTACTTTTCAGGATCACTCACTCAGTGCTAGCACTGCCCACAGTGGGCTCGGTTCTACCATATTGATCATTAATCAGGAAAATGATCCTACGGACTTACCTGTGGGCCAAGCTGAAGGAGGCACTTTCTCAATTGAGGTTCCCTCTTCCTAGATGACACTAGCCTGTGGCCAGCTGACAAAATGCAAGGAGCAAAATGACTCTCTGGGTATAATCTTCACAGTGTATATTTTAAAAGTTAGTCCACCTTTCTGGAAACCCAAAGAATGGAGCGCCTACTATCATACAGATATAAGAATTGTTTTTCATACTTATCTATCAATTTGAGATTATGGATAAACCAAGGTGAAGAAAGAAGTATATAGGTAAGTATTATGGTTCATATTCAAAAGCCAAAGGAAAATAATTGTGGGTTTTCCATAGATTCCAATAGCAGCAGCAGCAGTAATATCAACAAGCAACAAATATGTGATAAGACTTTGCTATATACTAAGAGCTCTCAAATATTAGGTTAATATACATTACCTCATTTAATCATCATCAAAAATATTTAATGATTTTCAGAGATGCAGACATGAACATAGAGACATAGATTAAAGAGTATATCCAGACCCTCTACATCAGCGGTTCTCAACCTGTGTATCACAATCCCTTTGACAAAACCTCTATCTCCAATAACATTTACCTTATGATTCATAACGGTAGAAAAATTAGAGTTAGGCAATAGCAATGAAGATTTTATGGTGGGGGGGTCACCACAGCATGAGAAGCTGTAATAAAGAGTCGCAGCATCAGGGAGGTTGAGAACCACTGCCCTAAAGGTATTGGGGGTCACCATACCGTGCGGAACTGCATTAAGGGGTCACAGGGTTGGAAGGTTAAGAACCACTGCATTACATAGGAAGTGGTAGAGTTGCAGTTGAAGACAATAGATATCTGTCCCACAAACCCCATTGGGACAACTGATTACAATTTGCTGGACAATACTGCCTGAAAATGGAGCAATGCAATCAGGTGTCCACTGGTCAAATTCTGCCTTAGGAAAGTAGCACATGAAGATGTTCAAAACTCGGGTGTTTCTTCTGATATGAAATAACATCTCCAACAAATAGGACTTTGTGGTCACTTTTGAATATATAAGGCATTCTCGACAGTTTTCTTACTGTCTCTCCAAGAAGCCTCAGGTAGAGATGAGGATTGAGATAACTTTTCAAGTAGAAAAAAGTGGAAGTTTACTATAAAGCCCCTAACTCTACACATAAAAATATACAATACAAGATCAAGGAAACAAACATTAAAGTGTTTTATTTTCTTCAAGCATTCCTGGCTATACCTGACGCACTTTAAATTCCTTCTAGTCTAAACAATGACTTTATTCTCAGGATGTCTTCAAACCTTGAATCTCTAGGGTCCCTGTTATCTCAAATAGGAAAAAAAATGAACACAATTCCTATGAAATTGATGCTGCAAAGATTAGCAACAAGCATTGCCATACTAAGATTGTGCAACCCAGAGTTATGAATCAGCAGCTTTTATACACTCACTAAGATCAAGTTTATTTCTTCTGAACACTGCAAAATCACTTTAAGTAAGAGAATGCTAAATGTGTCTTGTTTTAAAGACCTGCAGCTTCTATATATGAGACAACCGAGTTCCATAACTAACTTGAAAGACACAGTAAGATCAGAATCTATTTGACTGCAACTCCTATGCTTCCTGTTCTGAGATTTCATCTGGGACAGTAAAGGGTGGTGAGGTCCACAAACATAAGCAGCACAGTGTCACATCAGATAACAATGCTGCAGTTAGACTCTGGGAGGAAAGATGATCTATGGACCAGAAAGACAGCCCTGGTGACTGTTGCTACCCTCAAGTCTACCTTATATTATGGAAAATGATTTTTCCCTACAAAGAGGGGTAAGAGATGGGAACATTCTTAAATGTTTTCTTCTTTTTAACTGAAGCAAATGTGTTTCCCACTTGCATTCTTGTAGGTCGAAGGTGATACCTGCTGGGCTTAAGCAGTTCTGCATCTAATATGAAGTGATTAGGTGCCAGTATCTACTGCCTCTGTACAGTGACTACAGAGTCTAAGACGTTCACCCTCTCCTGGATGGAGGGAAAAGTACATCACTATGATCCACCCATCAATGATTCAAAGAATCCCTTCTCTTGCCTCTAATTTTTCTTCTGGGAAAATGTAACACTGGGTAACATCTGAGAATCTAAGGGCCACTGCAAAAGTAACTCTTTAAGATTGTGTCGGGTAGAAATATATAGACCTACCACCTCTTACTTCCAGCACCAATTCCTTGACACCCATCATTTCTACAGTTCACATCTCCTCTGGGGTTTGATATGGTGACACTCTCACCCTAGTGACTTCAGCTACACACAAAGGCAATTACTCATGCACACTTCTACGTTCTTTACTATAAAGGTGGAATTCAGTGTATGTGTCACCCAAAGATTCTTATATCGCCTCTCGAGTGAATAAAATCTACTGCAAAGCAAACCTGAGACATGTTCTCAAAGTCAACACGTTAACATCCATCTGTTTGAAGGAGCCAGTACACTAATTCTTTTAATATGCAGTCTCTGAAATAGTCAGAAAGTGTAGGCCCAGGTCCATACTTCAGCTTGTACTGAGCACAACCGTTTTCCTGTTGCCATAGGTTACAAGGATGAATTGCTCAGAATCCTCCAGACAACTTGAGGAAGATCTGATAGCAATTTCAGAATGAGGTACATTCTTAGCAGTTACCAGCTTGCTACAATTCAGTATATTGAGTGACCAGCTCACAAACTTTACTTAATTCGTTACATGAAAATAGGGACGTGAGATAGGTAAACGCAAGGGGTTCTGTTTTCCTATCAGAAAGCAGCGGTCTCAGCACCACCAGCTTCCCATTAAATGACCTACATAGAGATACAATCACAAATGGGGACGAGTAGTTTCAGAATCGATGTACTATATACCATGGTTATGCATGGCCATCGCTAAAATATCTTCTAACCTCAAATCACGTGACACTTAGAAGTCTTTATGCTGAGTCCTTCATAGACACACACTTATATTAAAGTGGCCAGAAGGCATGATAACTCTGATATTAAGAACAATAAAAAACAAGCATTTTATTGTGCCTATACGTTTATTAATTCTACATTCAAGTTGCACTTGGACTACTGGAAGCATCTTTTTCATGTGTCGGGAAAAAAACCGATTCATTCAGGAAATGCCAGAATTGGAAGTCAGGCAAGAAAAATGTAGCATCCTTCCTATACTATCCCTGCTCAAAGAAATGTGCTCAGAGCATGCTTTGGTAGCTCCACTGACAAATGAGTTGTTAAATATTCTCTAAATGTTCCCTTGAACATCTGAACTGGATAAATACAACCTCTGGTTCAATCAATATCGTTTGAACAAATAAGAAAATGAAGCACATGGAAGATGTAAAGTTTCCTAATTGGCTAAACACAAAGATGACGCTGTAGAGCAGTATACCAATTGTGCTTCCTTTGCTTTGGATTTGTTTCCCATTCTGTCAGTGGTTTGTCTTCTTCCTAATCCATTCTCTGCCCCCAGGATCCTTCATTCCGTATTAAAAATTTAATTTAAAGACAAATGTGCACACAAAGAAGAAGAGGTGGTTTGGATGTGCTCTGAAACTGAGCCCTTCCCTGCATCAACTCCTGGCATCACCAAAAGTGGAGGAAATTACTGACAAGGACCATTTTCCACATGGGAAATATTGTGATCTCAGAAAACTTGACTGCAACAAGATTTCTTTTTTTAAGAAAAAATTTTAAAACCCCATAGACCCCTTTTTGGCTAAAGAGAAGCCACCCACACACATACAAACCCCTTTGTTTTCTCATGATACATATCTTAGTTGTCAAACAAAAATTAAAGGCATAACATAATGAGAAAGCATCTAACTCAAGCAAGGCAGGATAGGTTCGATTCTAGCGGCTTCGTTTTAAATAGCAGCTACTAACTTACACCTTCTTGGTATGGCTGTCCCTGTGTCAATGGCCAAAAACAAAAGGCCTGACTTGATAGTATTTTCACATGCTTAGCACCAAAGTCCAATTCTAATTTCACACAGAAGTTGCTAATGCTTTTCTATTCTTTGGTAGGGTCAGAACAGCCCATTGGTTCTCTGGACTTCCCACTTGGGCCAGTTTGGCTTTCAGGGAGCAGGTACCAGAACCTTAACTATGACCTTTTCATTCGACTTCTTGTGCAAACTCAATCAGGTTCCAGAGAAGATAATTACAATAAAAGTCGCATATTCCTTATAAACTACAGGAGGGGAAGGGGCTGTTTCCCAAGTCCCCTACAATTAAATGTCAAAGAGGAGGAAAGAGCATAGCAATAACCGGAGAGGGAAGTTTCACTAAAAGAAGTCTTTTTTTTAAAGATGCATTTATTTATACCCATGGCTTATTTGAATTTGAAAATTAGGTTGTCTTTACAATACATGTAATACTTAGAGCCACAGAAGTCCAATGCTGACATACAGTCGCCCAGCTTAGAATGCATTTCTGCACAATCCATGGAGATCAATAGGCTCAGGAAACAAATATGTTGATGGATGAGGACGGGTCTGAAAACAAGCAGGTTAAGGTAGCCACGTTGCTGGTTTCATAGACATTCTCATGCTGGCAGAACCAAAGGGCTACAAAGGATTCCTCCCTTTTTGTAAAGGGGAAAACGGGAAGGAGGGGAATAAAGGGGCAGGAAAGGAAGGGAAGAGAATGGTGTGGATAGTGAGGAAAAGAAGAAACAGAGGATGACGAACAAGAAAGAGAAACCCAGAGAGGGGCGGGGGAGTAGGAAGCAAAGCTATGATGTATGGATGCTAGCCAGCCACCCAGCCAAGTGCTCCATCACCCGCAAGCCTACATCCCCCCTTCCAGACTCTGAGCTCAGATGTAGACTTAGGGCTCCCCGGTGCTGACAATCCTCCTCATAACCCCAGTGCAAGCAATGCCAATACGTGATGCTCCAAGTAGCCCAGAGCATCCAGCTCATTGGAACCCGCCACTCCCTGGACCGTACTGTACTTATCACCTCCCTCCACCCCCCCACCCCGGACTTCTCCTTGGCACCCCCCATCACTAGTCTCAGGGTAGGGGAAAAGCCTGGAAGAAAGCAGCATGGGGGGGTCAAAAGGGGAGCGAGTGGAGGAAGCGATCAAAATAATTTTTAAATAATGTGATCATAGATGCTGGGGAAGTGCCAGGGGAGGGTGCCCGTGGCAAGCACCTGGGTAGCACAGCACGCTGTTGCAAATCCCCCAGGCTGCGTGGGGCTGGGCGATTTTCCACAAAAGGAACTTTGCAAGAAGCGCAGCGGTTTTGCAAGGCGAGGAGAGGAGGAGAACGCAGCGTTACCTGGCCGAGGTCAACGCCGGCGGGGCCGCCGAAATCCTCAGGTTTGCACGGTCCTGAGCCACTTGATCGGGTTACTATGGAAATCGTCTTAGGGAGGACGCGGGCAAAGCACGAGCCGGGCACATCGTCGTTGGCCGC
>LOJH01014176.1:0-13478 GCA_001685095.1 Ellobius talpinus | reverse complement strand
GGAGATCTTGTCTTTTTCTACTTCCCACGTAGATTAGATCTATGTATGTCTCTCACAGGGTCCTCATTGTTGTCTAGGTTCTCTGCGATTGTGGTTTGTGGGCTGGTTTTCTTTGCTTTATGTTTAAAACCACCTATGCATGAGTACATGTGATAATGGAAGCAATTTTTAATGTAATAGAAAAATAAAGGGTCATTGGTTTTCTGTAAAGCTGAAAGGCAGATCAGACCTATATTAATAATGTGCTATCTTATCAATAAGCACACATATCTTTGTGTTTCTTTAAGCTGTTTTACTGATTTGAATCTGTCTCCAGGCTCTCTAACACTCCCTGGGACTTCTCAAGACAATGCCGTACTGACCCATTAGTCTTCACAGCATCACCTGACGTCTGCAGTACACGTCTCCTCTGCTTGTTATTCAAAAAGGTGCCCTTTCTATCTACTATAAATGAAATATCACATCACTCAAATAAAAAACAAATATCAGTTAAGATGAAATTAAGATGCTTCATGGATAAATGTTTTTCAGAAAAAAGGGGGTTTTCAAAAATAGTACTTCCACCCCAAACAAATACATTTCCATTTGTTCAGATTTTGTATTGCAGTTAATAAAGTTACACGTTAAATAAAACATTAATAAACTTGTTATTAACAATTTTATTTACTTTTAGGGATTCTTGTGAATGGAGTTTTTATACCATTTCCTGTATTAGGTATTTAAATTTACACAGATTTCTAAGTTTATAGCTATTTTATCATATCATATGTTGTTTTTTATTGTTAATTATGCATACATGTATGTGTGTGAATGTGTGCTGGGTGGGAGTAAGGTACATGTGTGAGTGTAGCTGTCAGCAGAATACAGAAAATTGGATCCTCTGGGGTTGTGTTACAGGTGGCTGTGAGCTGCCCTACATGGGTTCTGGGAACTGAAAACGGATCCTTTGCAAGAGTAGCACATGCTTTTGACTGATGAGCCATATTTGGCCTATTTTGGGAGATTTTAACTATAGGTCAAATAACTATAAAAGAAAAGATGAATGAATATTTTTCAAGCTTCTTATTTACTTTTGTAAAGCATTTTGAAAATATAAATATAAAAGCAGAAATTTTGTAAATTGCTTAAAGAAATATTTACTTTTACAGAAATTGTCATTAGCCCATTTCTTAGATAATATTTTAAATTTAGATTGTTTTCTTGTGCCAGCAATCCCTAAGTTTGAGCCTGTGGACTCACATTGTAGAGTGAACTGACTCTCACAAGGTGTTCTCTAACTTCTAAATGTGTACTGTAGTACACACATGCAAGAGCAATAATCAAGTAAATGTAAATCAAAATTATTTTGCTGATATTTGTTTGTTTAACTGGAATATTTTTAATAAAAACAGCTAGATGATTATTATTTCTTTTAAACATTTATATGTCTAACACTAATAGTTTCCATGTCTACAAAGCGAAAAATATTATGCTTGGTAAAATAAAATCCACTTAAAAATAAGTACTTCTATGTATGTTACATTGCAGAATGGAGAAATGTTTAAAAAATAAAAAAATAACAATTTGTTGTTGAACTACATTTTCTTATCATTTCTAGAAGAAGAAAGAAAATGGGATCAAGCCAAGAGACTTTCAGAAGAATGTACATTACTGAGAAATTCATTGAAAGTGTGAATTGTCCTCTTTAGATCTGCAAAATCTGCTGAGAGAGTGGAAAACACGCCCCCCACCTCCCCCGAGTGCAGAATACTCTACTCTCAGACTCCAGATAAACCTGCCCATGGCCATACTGTGCTGTTTCATAAACCATGCCATCCTATTGCTAGATAGTGGTAAGCAATAGTTGAACTCTCAAATTCCATTCTATTTTCCTGATTCCAGGTGCGGAGTGTGAGAGAATAACATTCTCGTTGGCTGAAAATAGTTCTTACACTTGGAAACAGTCGCCCAAGACACTGTCTTTTCTAGAATAAAGTATTACAAATACCATACGATATATATTTTATTATGTGAGCCACAGTATTCTTTAATGATTGTTCATTAAGACAATATTTAACATGTGGTGTGTGTGTGTCCACATATGAGGGTCCATGTGAGTGTGCATGCCAAGGCATGTATGGGAAGATAAGATCAGTGGAAGACTTGCAGTTATCTCTGTCCTTTCACCAAGTGAGATTCATTGACTGAACTCAGGTAGTCAGGTTTAGAGGCATGCACACTTGCCTGCTGAAACAACCCTATGATCCTATTTGTGGCAGAGTGAGAGTCCACTAGTTCTGACAAAAGGATAAATCACTGCATATAAATTGGGGAAAATTCAGAGAAAGCAGGTGCAGTATTGTGAGATGGATACTCTGTGAGATGTCATATATGCTATTCAGATAAACTTATAGCAAGTAATTTTTGCATTGTATTATATTGTGTAATATTTTGAGAAGATGTCTTGATATCCTTCCCAGGCTCAAGATTTAGATCAGCATGTCTCTGCTTGGTGAGCAGTAAATACTTGAGGCAAACATGACTAAATACAGCTAACAAGAGTGACTGCTTGACAATATATTCATTGTCAAATTATTCTTTGTGGAAAATTTCAACATATACTTAATCTTATATACTGGAGTCCTTTATATTTTATTCCCACAGATTTACAAAGTATGTGTGCATTAATGGCATTGCTTTATGTGCACTATAAACACATTTACATTAATTCTTTCTTTTGCAGTGATGGATGTGAACAGTGAAATAGCCAGCAATGAAAAAATAGGCCAACAGTCAAGGTAAAGCAAATTCCAGGAAGATAAACCAAACTTGGTAAAACTTAGCACCAAAGTTAAATAGAGAGTTACTTACGGATACAATTGTGAAAGCTGCTTGGCTATTGAATAAGCTGTTGGGTCTCGGTCTAAAGCATAGACAGTAATATCTGGTTCCTTCTGCAGAATAGCTTTTGTGTGTCCTCCTGCACCAAATGTCATATCTAGAAAGACCTTACCAAAATAGAAAATAATTATTCCTTAGCAATGAACATAACATTGTTTTCAACTACTTTATTTTGTAGAAGTAGACAGCTTTAAAGATAGGAACAAACATAAAAATAGTATTGTTTGCTCTAAATTCAAATTTTCAGAATTAAGACTTGGCTTTATTTTGAGCAGTAAGTGTTTCATCAGAATAGCAGTAAGATTCACTGGAAAACCAAGACACATTAATATTTCATCATGAAGTCAAATTGGCCACAGTGCTGTGATGCTAGCTTTAGTACTTTATAGCTAGCTAAAAACTAGCAATATTTCTAATAACTTCTCATTATTGGAAATAGAGTAAAATTGGTGTGGTTCATAGCATAATGATTTTATTAAATACTTGAATGAAATCTAGATATATTCATGAAGGTGGGAATGAGACTAGATATTTCTAAAAACAGTCATAGAACAAATATAATAAAATCTGAAAGATAAAAAATTAACAAATACAAGACAAAAAAGTCAAAGGCTTCTTATGTCTAAACACCTGAGACAAATTCTAATTTGTCATTAAATTAGGTATATATCTTTGGAAAAAAACACCAAAGTAACACAATTCTAATACCTTTAAATGTATTCAGCTGTTAAAAGCAAGAATAATAAAAGACATCAAAGAAACAGTGTGAACAAGTTATATTCATGTAATAAATATGTACATTTTCTTTATATTACCAGTGACCTTATTGAAATAGCCCACTAAACTAAATGTATGACGTTGGGAGGGTGTTCAGAGACTTCCCTAACTTCCAAACCAGTCCTAACCTACAAATTTGTACAGTTTCTTATGGTCCAGATCTGGTGTACTGCTCAACTGTAATTTTACAATTCTCTTTAAAATGTAGGCAAACAAGATAACTAAGAAGACTGAGATCTAGTTCCTACATTGTATGTCTAAAAAGATCCACACTTTTAAAAATATATATCTAACTATATCCTAGTGTTCTGGTAGAATTATTGCAAATCTTTCACTCTCCAGATTCATGGTTTGGATGAGAAATAATATTCAATGTAGTAATGTTGGATACAATGAGAAATAGCCTAAGATTATCAACCAGAGTTAAAATATATTTAAGTACACATGTTAAAAACTGTATATACAAACTTCACAAGAAGGGAAGTCCCTGTGTCTGTTACTTTAACATTAAAACCTACTTAATCTGGAATAAATCTTCTCACTAAAATAAAAAGAACATGGTCATAAAACAGAATGTGAACTAAACATGGGGGAAAAGTGTACAAGCAGCATTGACAATTTTTTATTTTTGTATTTTATGCAGTATGTATATATTATTTATGTTTCTGTATGACATGTCTGTATGCATGTATATGGATGTGTAGGTGTGTGCGGGTGGATACATTTGCCTGGTTTTATGTAGATCCTGTGGCTTCGAACTAAGTATTTCACACACATATGGAAAGTTGTTTTTACATTTAGCCATTTCCCCAGACCGATATAAAACATTTTCAGAATTTAACATTATACTTCTATCAGCATTGGCACAAAAAGCATGGCTATATATTATATACCACTTTAAATAGCAATTTTACATTTTAAGAGATTCATATTTAGAGGAGCTGTAGATAGCTCAGCAGTAAAGAGCATTGGTTGCTCTTCAAGTGGTCCCTGTTTCAGTTCCCAGCACCCACATGGAAGCTCATAACCATCTGTAACTGGAGTTAGAGAGAATCCAAAGCTTCCTTCTGCCTTCTCCAAGCATCAAGAATGTGTACTGTGCTCAGACATACATGCCAACAAAGCACACATGCACATGAAATATAAACAAATAAATAAAGTAAAGAAGAAAAACACACACAAATCTCATGATCAAATGACGTCATTTCCCATAGCAGACCTTCAGGCACTTAGTGAACAGGCAAAACAGGATTCTCTAAATTACAAATCTCCTATCCATCCTTACCTGTGTTTTAAAGTCATGATTTCAGCATAATTTAAACAAAGAACTTTCCCCAAACAAAGCTCATATGTATCAACATCAAAAACTTGTTAGAACACTGGATTTAAATAAACAATTTTCACAATATTCATTATTCCCAAGTCAAATATATCTGAAGCAGTTTTTTGAAAAGGTATAGTCTCCTTATTCAAAGATATTCTGAAATATGTAAGATGATTGCAATTTACATGATTATTTTTTAATATATCATGATTATATTCTTAGAGATGTACTACCAATAAGGTTTCTGCAGGCGAAGAAAATCATTTATTACTAGCCAAATGTAACACAGCAAGCATAAAGTGAAAGATAAGTGGGATTTATGAAATAAGAAGTGAACCCTACCACGTTTTGGGTGAATGGGTGACCAAGTCATCACTTTGCACTTCTAAAATTATAATAGGCATTAATTTTTTTATTCTTATGGATAATTAATATAGCAATAGGCCACATTTTTCATTTTTACAAGTTGATAATAAACTAGGAAATTTTATTATGGATGTACCCTTTCCTTAGAAATTTACAAAACAAATCAACATGAATGTTTCAAATGACCCTTTCCATAAACCTCCTCTATAAATATGTCACAATTCTAATCTCATGCTACAACTTAATTAAAAAAAATCAAACTTACTATTGATACTGACTGTGTTCTAGATAATTCATTTATGAACTCCATAGCCCTGGTCACATCATTCTAGTTCTCTGAGCTCCAGGGGTTTGAAGTGATTTTAGAGTTTATCAAGCATGAGAGTGATCCTGTTTCTCTAAGGAAAACTCAGGGGAAAAGAATGGACAAGTGGAAATATTTGGCTTTTTGGAAAAAACTCAGATGAGAGATAACAGTTTAAGATGATATCAGCAACTGAGAGGAGACCAGCTCTGCTTGAATTGCTCCAACTCTTCCAGTATTCCTTCTAAACAAAGTACAAGGAGAAGGAATGATAGGGGAAGAAAACAATTAAAACATGAATTCCATAACCTGAATCACAGCAGAAATGGCACTGTAACTGTTAAACAAGGAAGTTTAACTGTTCGTAGATCAGGCATCCCCACTAGAATCGATTAGGTCCTACGGAAGATGTCTTTAATCCATGTTTCCTCCCCACCTCTCTCCATTCTAACCTCTTGGCCTCTAACTCTTTTTCCTCCTCCCATCCATCCCATTCCTTGTGCCAGGATGAGTTCCGAGGTGTGCTTAATTATATCCTGCACTCTTCCTCCTCTTTTTAGGCAGATGTTTTTAGAATATATATTTCTTGTAAGTTTTTTCAGCACAGGAAAAAATATGTTTTATAATTCCTATCTTTTTGAAACCACCAAAACCTTTTTATTGCAAAGAAGCATATTTTAGTAAAAATAAATAGAAAATGCTGGTTAAGTAGCAGAAAAACTGTATTTAAGAAGAGATTATTTTTTTGGAGTTGGACAGAGGAAAGAGAAAAGATGCACAAGTTGTGACTTGACTAGTTTAAAACGAGAGTAGTTTCCTGAAAGACAACTCAAAAGGAGAGCCCGAAGTTACGGATTCCCGGGAGTTCTTATGATGCTTGTGTGTGGCACAAAGCAACATCACGTTTTGTTTGGTGAGTATGTATAAGCAGAGCAAAAGGAGTCCGGAAAATTCACTGGGGATGAAGTGAGTGATGTGCTTGTTGATATGATGTGAACAAAGAAGCTAAGGGTCCGAATGTTACCACATAGAAGCAGGTGATACTGAGGGCATCAGTCAAGAAACAGCTGCCAAATTTAGGACTCAGTACTGGAAGAGCACAGCAAAAGTTATAAACTGCTCCAGACATTCAAACTGTTATTTAACAATTACACTGTTTCATTAAAAAAGAGAACTCTTTGAGAACATTAATAATTTTTAATTCACTGTAATGTTTAATTCTGTTAACAGCATGTTTTGTCAGTCAGCAACCTTTACATTTAAAATGAAAAAAAAGTATTTTCTGACTTTAGGTTAACTGTTTTTGATGTAATACAATTAAATGATATTTTATCTCTATAATCATCTAAAACCAAAGAATCCTGCTCTACCTATTTCTTTCAAAGTGAATTAACAATTGAATCACAGCTATAGATCTGATTTGGACATAGGAAAGGAAATAATTTCAGAACAAAAAAATGGTATAACTGAATATTCTAATCCTTCAACTTATAAGGAAAGAGGTCCAGAAGGAACCTGGTTGAGGGCAATGTTAATATTAAACCTGTCATCCCATAATACTCTCCTGTCAAAATTATATCACTAAAACACAAATGATTTTCTCTTTTTCTTTTTATCATTTTACTTTATTTTATTTTATTTTGTAAATAGGATTTCTCTGTGCAGTTCTGGCTGTCCTGGAACTCCCTCTGTAGACCAGGCTGGCCTAGAACTCAGAGATTCACCTACCTCTGCTTCCCCAGTCCTGGGATTAAGGGAGTGCGCCACCGCCGCCTGGTTTATGGGCATGGGCCCAAGTACAAGTTTTGCTTCATATGTCTCCATCATACTGAAAAAGAACTAGTCTACCATTTCATTTTGTTCAGAGTGTTTATGAAGATAAGCCAGCTGAACAGATTCCAAAAGCAAACAAGTGTTTTGCATGTTGCCTGGTATACATATTGCTTGTTATTGTCACAGACTCTGATGAAGACAGTACTCACAGGTTATAGCTTTAAGGTTTTTTTTTAATTTAAAAATAGTAACCAAAATTAAAATAAAACAAAAAAGACATGGGTGTATAAAGCTAATAATCAGAAACAATTTTAATATAATTCCCTACTCATACAAACTTTTGTCTTTCTGGACTATACTTCGCCTTTTATTTGAATGTTTCCTGTGTTTTGAAGTCCCCAAGACTTTGGTAATGCTCCTCACTGAAGATGGAAAGTGATACAGACAAGTGTATCTGAAATCATCAACAGAGACTAGGGAATTTATAAATTGATTTCTTTTCAATATAGCAGTTCTAATCATTAAAAAAAATCACATTGGAATACCATTGCTAAGATTGGACATGAAGAAATTTTTAGCCATGAAAAGCATGATGGCAGATCTCCCAATTACATTTTCCTAATGTTGATTAGTCATTTCCAATATGTGCAAGATTTTTAATAGTAAGTTACCAACTGAATTTGGAAACAATATGGCCTGGCTTCACTTTAAGATATCTTCCTAAGAATTTTTTTCCTGGCAATTTTTAATTTTGACTTTTATTTTATTTTTAAGAAATAAAGTGCTGGATTCCCAAACTCCACCTAATGTTTGGCGGTAGGTCTCTGTATCTGCCTCCATCAGTTCCTGGTTGGTGCCTCTCTGATGACAATGGGGTCAGGCACCAATATGGTCACAGGAGATGGCCAGTTCAGTTTCTATATTGCTAGTAGTCTAATCTGGGGTCCTCCCCATAGACTTCTGAGGGTTTCCCCATGCCCGGCTTCCACTGACCTTGAAATGTGCCCACAACACTCTCCCACTCTGTGCCCTAGCAACTTGATTGCTCATGTTCCCATCACCACTTGCCCTCAGTCCACTTAGGAAACCTCTTCTATTTCCTCTTCCCAGGGAGATCTGGGTGTGCGGTGTGCACCAGCGCACTCTCCTTGAGTCTCTCTGGGTCTGTGGACTGTAGCATTATTACTTTTTTTACAGCTAATATCCACTTATGAGTGAATACGTACCATGTGTGTCTTTATTTGTCTGGGTACCTCACTCAGGATGAATTTTTCCAGTTCCATCAGAGTAGAAAGATGTGTAGGAGCCAGAGCAGTCAAGAACATAACAAAAACCCTCACAGGAAAACAGGAACCACAGGAACCAACAACCAGGGAGCCTGCATTAGAATGACTTAGGCACTCTGCATACATGATACAGGTGTGTAGCTTGGTCCTCTATGGGACTCTTAACAGCGGGAACAGGGGCTGTCTCTGATTCTTTTACTTTTGGGATCCTATTCGTACTGGGTTGCATTTCCAAGCCTTAATACACTGGAAGGTGCATGGCCTCAGGGTACTGAAGGATTGCAGAAGTTACTTATTACACAGTTAGATGTCCAGCACTCATTTAATGTTATGCAACACTGTTCTCTGGATAAGGAATAATTGTTTCTGTCTTGAATTGACCACAGCTGTCACTATTCAAAAGAGCCCCCTCACAGGATTGGGCTACCTAACATTCCCTCCTGGGAAAAACTCACCAGATCCATGAGGCACAAGAGGGGTACAACAACAGTCTCTATATCTTAAAAATTCATATAAGTTTTATAAACCCTCAAAAAAAACTCACCACACAGAAGTGTATAATGAGAAGACTTTAGAAAATAAGACTTAAAGGCACAATTAGGACAGAAGCAGTAATGATATACATACTTCTTGTGTGGGGGAGCTGTGTTTATGTATGTGTGTGCTCAGCCATGCATACATGTGTATGTGTAGGGAAGAATTCAACTTTGGGTGTTTTTCTATATCACTCTCTGCCTCAGTTTGTGACACTAGCCTGGGACTTGGAGTTGTGGCTGGAATGACTGGGTGTCCAGCCCCTAGAACCAATCCATCTCTAACCTAATTACTACAGATATAGAAATGCTGTACCATGCCAAGCTTTTATGCGTCCTGCTACAGAATTTGTAGAGAATTTGGACTCACAAGTCCTCATGCTTATGAAACAAGCACTTTACCTAGTGAGCCATCTCTCTAGCTGAAACAAGTATTTCTTCTTTGTTCCTTCCATAATTGCCACCAGGCCTTGAGCTAGACACAATGACAGGGATCTATAATCTCGGCACCCAGGACTTGGAAAGCTGATAGAGGCATATCTTCAGTTCTAGATATATATAGCAAGCACCACATAACAAAACCAGGACTCAACTTTACAAATTAAAATGTTAATGGCAAAACCTTTTTTACACCAGAAGAAAATGGAGAGTATGAGAAGATGCTGGTATTCTGACAAAAATGGCAAAGTATCTTCAAAATTTCACTGTGGACCATGGGCATGATGCCATCCGTACACCTGAGCACCCCCACAGATTTCATATCTGGTGTATCAGCTGGGCAGCTGTTGCTTGACAGGTACCGCCAGTCAAACAGTCACTCTGATGTCCTCTAAAACTCACAGGCATTAAATCCACGATGCAGGAAGAGTCTAGTGGAACAGCAGCTGACTGCACAGCTACATTCTGACCTGGCAAACCAAACTATGCCAATCTAGATTTAGAGAAGCAATCATTCCTCTACAGCAGCAGCTCTCGACCTGTGGGTTATAACACTTTTGGCAAACCTCTATCTCCAAATATATTTACATTATCATTCATGACAGTAGCAGAATTATAATTACAAAGTAGTAACAAAAATAATTTTATGGTTGGGGGTCACCACAACATGAGGAACTGTATTAGAGGGCCACAGCCTTAGGAGTAATAGTCCATCAGAGGCATGATTACTTTTCACCTTACTAGACTAAAATTATTCATGATGTCTAAGATTTTCCCCTCTCCCTACAGGGTGGTAACAGAGGAGATCCAGGGGCCAGCCTCTGGACTTAATCTGCCCAATAAAAAGCTTCACAAACTCTTGAGCCAAACCAACAGCCTTCACATGGAACGATGGTGCAAAGAAATTATTAATCTTGCTGACCCCTGGGACAAAGTTTGCCAAGGGTTCTTTGGGATTTTTTTTCTTTTGCCTGTTATCTTCCTTCCTACATTAAAAACAAACCTGCCCTGTCTATTTTCGTAATGACACTCTTGGAATTATATTAATACTAACACTCTCAGTTTTACATATTACAGATGCTATCTCATGGGCCAAGGACATATGCTGTCATTAAATGGCTGTTGTATGTTCTCTGCCATTGTTTAAGTTTAATCCTGGCCTCTTACCAACCTTCCTCTTAGGCACTCTACTGAGCCCTCATACATCTTTCATTTGCCAGTTCAAAGCAGTTACAGCAGTCTAGGTCCCCAGCCTCCTAAGAGCAGTTAGTAGGGCCCCTGAGAGAAGGGGGAACTAGGACTTAAAGAGATTACTAGTAAGTACACAGATAAGAGTACGCATGGATGGATAATAAAGATGGCAAAGTTTCAGCTTCTTCCCTACTCTACTAACCTGAGGAAAAAGGTCTGGAAAGCTTTCTCCCCAGACAGTAGGGCCCCATTGCAGGAGGACCAATTTAAGAAGTTTAAGGCCAGATTCATGTTAACCTCAAAGCTCTGGGCCTAATCAGCCTCCCTGGCTTTTGTCAAACTGACCAGCCCCAAGCTAAAGTTTGTCAAAGACCCTTAATACCCCCAGGGCTTGAGGAGAAACTGGACTTTGGCTTCCTGAGCATCCCTCTACTTTGCAGGGGTCACTATATTTGTGCCTTACCTTTATAAGTGTATACTTTAACTTTAGTGAAAGCCCCTTTTCACTGGCAGTTGAATAAGAAATACAAGAAAAAAATATCACAAAAGGAATTTAGCTGTGTAATCCTAATCATTTTGATGTTGTAAACTTGGAGCAGAAGTGAGGGGCACCTCTGGAGAAAGATTATGAAAAGAATACTAAAAAATTAAAATCTGCAGCTATAATAGTTCACTAACGCATAGTATTTGTTATGGTTTTTGTCTCTTTAAGAGGCAAGCTATACCCACTCCCAGTGACCCTGCCCTCCTCCCCCCGCCATCTTGGATCTTTGTCTGTTCTTTCTCTTGGCGCAGGTGCGTGTGTCTCTCTAGGGGCCCCTCTCTGTCCCTCTTCTCTTCTTCTCTCTCTTCTCTCTCTCTCTCCCTCTCCTTTCTTTCTCCCCTTCTGTAAGTAATAAATATCCAATTCTATTCTGTACGATGTGTCTATGTGCCTTCTACCTGTTGCCTGCTCACACCCGCCCGCCTCAGTGCCGCATGGCTGGACCGGGACCCGCCACCAGCTGCTCGAGATCTTGCATCAGCCCTGCCCGCCATGTACCAGCTACCAGACTAGTTAGATCTTTAAGCAAATTTAAAAGTATTAGCAAAGAAGATTGATTTCAAACAAAACTTAAAAACATCAAATTCTAATTATACCTTAAAAACATATCCTAAAAAACACAAAGAATGTAAAAATGCTGAATTATTTGATTACAAATACACTATGAAGCAGCCTCAGGGAATGCTAAGGCCCTGGAGGTGACTAAGCATGCATTTGCAACATGGAATATAGAGGAGAATCTGAAATAATATTGGTGAGAAATGAGCTTTCCGACAAAATTATTCAGACATTCTGATAAAAAATAATGCATGGGGATAGTTCCAGACCTGCTGCCCATGACTTTGCCTAGTAAGTCATTTCTTATCTTCCTCCCTTCTCCCAACATCCTAATGAGAAGGCAAATGCATAAGCCTAGTTCCACACCTAGAGCCTGGGGTACCTCTTTGTTATATGACCCCTTTGACAGGTAAGCTCTTTCTTCCCTTTTCCAATCCCTCCACCAGCACCCCCATCCCACAGGCCTAGCCCAATTTGTAGCCTTAGAATTCGCTTGGTTCAAGAGTCACCTTTGACTGGTGAGGACATCTTTTCCACTCCCATACTTCCCTAGTCTCACTGCCATCCCTTGTGTTTACAGGGCTATATCCAGTCCCATGCTTTAGGAGACATTTGTCTGATCTACTTAAATAGTTCATTTGAATAGCTTTACATGGCCTATCTCAGATCACTCAACTCCTGAACTGGCCCAAATAAGGAAAGCCAGATTGTGACACCAGAGACACAACCAAAAGGAAAGAAATCCACATGTTGAAGTCAAATCAAAAAAACAAAGCAATATGAATGGCGAAGACAGTATGTCTCCCAACAAACTCACTGAAGGGACCCTATGTGGCTCTGGCAGGCCTTGCTCTTTTCACCTATTCCCTCTGCCTTGCTAAAAACCATTAGATAACATTCCTAAAGCTAGCTACCAAATACCCCCTTATTTGGCCATATTCTCCTCCTAAAACTGACTACCAACTCTAGCTATCAAAGTTCTAAAGTCCAGGATTCAAAAGCCCCCTTTGGCTCACCTAATTAGCATGCTGTATTAAAACTAAACACCTCATCCTAACACAAGTTTCCCCCTTTTACCTTTGTAAACTGCCATTTGCCTATGGGCCATGTCTGTCTCCTCTCTGTCTAGAGGCAGTCCTTTGTATTCCCAAACACACACAAATATCCTTGCCGCCTCTTCTTTGTTCCCTTTGCCTTCTCCCTAGTCCTCTCTCTCCCACCGTTGCCTCTTATTCCCCCCATCCCCGCTTTGTCCCTCTGGGGCAAATAAATCACCTTTGTGCTAAGAACTTAATCTTGGGATGCGTTCCCTACACTTACTACTCCTACAGAAAGATGTGTTCTCTACTGAGAACTACCTATATAAACTCTAGAATACAGAATTTAAAAGAAAAACCATAAGCTTTATTCACTGAAACTCAAGAAGATAACAAATAAATGTTTGAAAGGAAGCAGTCTTGAGAATCCACCACCCCAATTCTTTTGACCTATGGTGCCTAACCGC
>LOJH01014175.1:11392-24305 GCA_001685095.1 Ellobius talpinus | reverse complement strand
TACCGGCATGAGTCTAACCAGCGTCCATCTCGGAGAGGAGAGCCATGTCATCTGTCTGTCTCTGCTTTCTTCCTCCCACAATTCTGTTCTGTCTTCCCTGCCTACCTGAGTTCGCCCTATCAACTAGGCCAAGGCAGTCTCTTTATTTAACCAATGAAAGTAACACCTAGACAGAAGATCCTCCTACACCATTTCCCCTTTTTCTGTTTAAACAAAAAAAGAAAGGCTTTAACTTTAACATCATGGCAGGAGATACAGACAGTTCATAAGCTTCATCTTCAAACAACAGGATTTGTTGTTCCCTCTGATTTACTGCAGTGGAGGGAATCTTAGCAGGCTGTGATGTACCCTGGTGAATTCTCAGCAAATCGAAGCATCAGGCCACAGAGAGAACAGGGACCAGAAAAACCTCACAGGGAGTGACTCCAGGACTCAGTCCCTAGAGAGATACAAGCTTCTGCACTGATGCTGTGGTGTCAAGATTCAGATTCGAGGATGAGGTAGGGCTGGCCCTGTGTATGTGAAGTCAATAAGCTATTGGCTCAAACAATGAGGACTTTGGTTCCCTAGAGATTCACAGAAAGAAACAGATGGAGCAGACTTTGGGAAGATCCAGGGGCAGAAAAGAGGTTCATGTCCTTTTTGAGAGTTAATATCCAAATGTTGACTTTGAAACCTAGTCAGAGCAGGACACGGTACTTTGATGAATAGTGTCAATAAGATGGTATGCCCTCAGACCAGGCATTTCCCTCAAAGGAAAGCCGAGGAATCATCACTAGAAAATGGGGTGATCACGTGTGCCAATAATAGTAGCTGACTACCAGTGTGTGGGGGCCAAGGGGATGGAGGATGCTCTGTGGAAGTCTTCCAGAGATGCTCAGCTCTCTCTGTCTCTGTTCCTTTCTGCTTTTTCCCTTTTATTGAAAATAGCAGGGCTGGACAGATGACTCAGTAGTGGTCAAAAGCACTGGCTTCTTTTCCAGAGGACTTGGGTTCAATCCCCAACACCCATATGGAGCTCACAACTGTCTGTAATTCCAGTTCCAGTTGACCCAACACCCGTGGGAAAACACCAATGCATGTAAAATAAGGTTAATTAAAAAAGAAATAAAATAGCTCCCCTCACATAATATATGCTGATTACAGTTGCCTTTCCTTCTGTTCCACTTTCCCTCCCACCTTCCCTCTCACCTGGACACACCCCCTTTCTGTCTCTCATTAGAAAACAAACACTCCTTCCAAAGGATAATAATAAAATACAATATAATAAGATAAACAGAAAGAAATACATTGGAATAGGACACAACAAACAAACAGAAGGAAAAGAGTCAAAGAAAAGGCACAAGAAACAGATACAGACTCAGAAATCCACCCAATCATAGTCAGGAATCCCATAAAAAGACCAAACTGAAAACTGAAACACATTTGCAAAGGATGTTCTTTCTGCCTTCTCTCCCCCAGGATTCCCTGGTCCCTGAGAGAAGGGATTTGTTGGAGACATTCCATTTAGAGTCAAGTGTTCCAAGGTCTGTCCCTCTGCATAATGTCTGGTCGTGGGTCTCTGCATCTGTTGCCTTCTGCTGCAGGAGAAAGCTTGTCTGATGATGGCTAAGCAAGGCACTGATCTATGAGTATAGCCAAATGTCATTAGCTGTTATTTTATTGCTACATTGTATTTTTTTCAGAACAGTAGTATTTGGTTTTATCCTATGTCCCTGAGCTATCTAGTTTTAGATTCTTGGTCATCTAAGCAGTGTTGGGTATTGGTTCCAATCTATGGGGTGCACCTTAAGTCAAATCAGATGCTGATTAGTTACCCCAACTTTGTGCCACCACTGCACTAGCCTGTCTTGCAAGCAGGACACCACTGTAGATGAAAGGTTTTGTGGATTGGTTGGGGTTTGTGTTTCTCCTTTTGCAGCCTGCAGAGTACCTTCCAGTACCAAAGCCACTAGAACATGGGTGTGAAGGCTCCGTGTAGGCACCAGCCCGACTTCTTCATGTTCAATGAGTTGTATAGATGTTGTCTTTACAGGCCTTGCTGTCAGTTTGTGGAGAGCAACCTCTAGTCTTGGCTCCAGCCTGGGTTGCTTGGGGGTTCCCATGGGACTCCTTTGGCTAACAACTCAATTAGTTGTAATCCAGTCTCGGTGCTGGAAGCTTTATTTGGTGACAAGAGATAGCCAGTTAGGGTTCTGTCTCCCCCATCATTTGGCAATTTTATTTAGATTGCCTTCATATATGTATATATTTTATAAAGCTTCTAATGTATTAGATTTTTATACTACCCTCAATGGCCCTTAATTTTAGCTGTTTCTCCTTGTATCCCTACCCTTGTGCCTCTATTCTCTCCCTTTCTCAAGTTAATTCTCCTGTTCCAGCCCTTCCCATTTATCCAGAACTATCTATTCTACTTCCCTTCCCTAAAGAGATCTCTCCGCCAGGCCCCCCAGTCCCTTACTCTACACCTAACCTCTCTGGTTCTACAGAATGTAGCTTGGTTGTCATTGACTTAACAGCTAATGTCCACATATAAGTGGTTACATACCATATTTGGCTTTCTGGGTCTAGGTTACCTCAGGATGATTTTTTCTAGTTCTTTCCATTTACCTGTGAATTTCATGATTTCATTTTAATAGCTGAGTAATATTCCATTGTATAAATATACTGGAGATAAGAATGGTTGTGAGTCATCATGTGAGTTCTGCGAACTGAACTTGGGTCCTCTACAAGAACAGCAAGTGCTCTTAGCCACTGAGTCATCTCTCCAGCTTCTCCACAAATTTTAATAGACTGTTGTCCCCCTGTAGGCTTCTCTGTTACAGCACATGGTCCCCAGTTGGTGGTGCTGCTTCGGGAGGTTGAGGAACATTTAAGAGGTAGAGCCTGGCTGGAGGAAGTGAGTGATGGTGGCCTTTATTTATAGCTCAGTCTTGTGTCCTGTCTGGCCTCCAATTCTCGTCTGCTGGGTGGGAAACAGGCAGCCTCCTGCCCCTGCAGCCATAGCCATGACTCGCTCCTGCCACCATGTCTTCCTTACTGCAATGGGCGGTAACCTCAGCTGGTCAGCTGAAATAAACATGCCCTCTGCTAAGCTGCTTCTTGTTGGGTCTTTGATCACAGCCAGGAGGAAATTAATTAAGGTGGTGAAGAAGCACTGGACTAGAATTTAATTAATGACAGGAGGTGCAGACGGTAACTTAGCAGGGAAGCAACAGCTCCCCCCTCCAAAAAAAAGTTATACCATAACAATTATTGTAAAGGGACATCTTTATTGCTTAGCAGTTCTGCAGAAAATGCAACAGTATTCTCTGGTCATTCCCAATATCATGCTATAGAGTTGGTTTTTGAAGAGATATGGGGGGCAGTACAAAGAAAAGTTTTTGATGATATAAATTGATCAAGGAACATAGTTCAAATTGTCTAGAACTATTTACGGATATATCTGTCTTTATAAATCTGTCAAATTACAACTTAGCTCTGTTAAGGACTAGTGACTAGAAGTTCAAGTTGAGCTTTCTAGTATATACTGGAGATAAAAATATGACATTTACCTAGCCTAGGATGCATGAAGTTCTGGGTTTGATGCCCCGCAAACACACACACACACACACACACACACACACACACACACACACACGCACACAGTATTCCATCATTGAATGAAACAGATAATTACTTTAACTATTATCCACTAGACTTCAGGTATCCACATTGATTCTCACAGGAAAATCACGTGTTTCAGAGTTTGAGAGATGGCTCAGCAGTAAGATTGGTACTGACTTTGCAGCGGATATCTCGGCTTCCAGCAACCACATCAGGCAACCCACAACTACCTATAACTTCAGCTCCAGGAGTCCCCACACCCCTTTTGTTCTCTTTAGGCACTGCACAGTTATGCACAAACCTTTAGTAAGGCACACATATACACATAATTACAAATATAAACAAAATCTCTTAAAAACTGTGTATTTCAATTTATATCCTGTTTTTGCACTATTTCTGCACCTTTAAAATATTTTGATATACATCCTACAAGACCACAAATGGCACAGAATTTATTCTGAGCTTAGCTTACACCTCAGTTAATCGTAGGGAGTGAAATTCAAAGCTGATTGCATATCAACTAATGTTATAAAAATTGTTGTTTCTTTTGAGGAATAATGACTAACACACATAAACCTTGTGCCCAACCCTATTATAATAACTCTCTATTAACAGAAGACATTGCCATCCCATTTTATAGATAAGAACACTGAGCCACAAAGAGGTTATGTGGCTGACTCCATACCACTAGTTAATCACGTAGAAAAAAATTGCAAGCTGAAATGCATTTACTACACCTACAGCCCATCCCAGCTCAGCATCAGAGTTTGTTGGTGTGTCTGTAGCATACTTGCTGTACCAGTTACTTCCTTGTCACTGTGACCAAATACCTGACAAGAAGTGACTTATGGGGGGAAGGTTTTATTTGGCTCACAGTTTGAGGCTATACAGTCCATCATGATGGGGAAGACAGCAGGAGGCCAGTGGGTCATGTTGCGTCTGTAGTCAGGAAGCAGAGAGTGAACAGGAAGGGGACCGAGCTACAAAAGCTAAAGATCCCTCTCCAGTCACGCACTTCTTCCAAGGAGGCTCCACCTTCTAAATGTCCCACAATTTTCCCACACAGCGCCACCAGCTGGGGACTAAGTGTTCAAGCATGTGAGCCTGTGGGGGACATTTTACATTCAAACCACAGCATGATCTCGGGGATGACTGGAAGCTATGGCTTGTCCCCAAGGCCTGGCATTGTGAGAGTTGTATGGTGCATGGCTCGTAATTATAAAGTGAAAAAGCCATTGAAGTGGGAGACCACCTGTATTCTCTGTGTGTCAATTTTTCTTTCCCTGTGACTCCAGTGCTACGAATCCTTCTGATATTATTCAGGGACTCCTGTGGGTCTATTCTTTTTCTAAGTACCTTTTTGTCCTATTCTTCCCATTGATGGCTCCTAGCTGCACACTTGCTCTTTCTTATCTGCAGACACTGCATGAAAAGCAGCTCTAGACAGAAGATTTCCACTGCCTGTGCCACCTGCAGCAGGGACTGTGTATTCCACGGGATGAAGCTGGGGGATGGGGACTCCTAAGCAATGCCCACGCCCTGAAGTATTGACTTGGACATAGCAGGACCCCCAGACCAGCAAGTCAGCACAACCCACACTGGGCTGGTAACAGCAGAGAAAGGAGCAGTTGTTACCTCCTGGAAAATTCTGCTCTTGTAACAAAAAACCTTGGCTATGTGACTGTCTTCCCTTTCCCTACCCTAGTTAGCCAGGATAGCTGTCAGGAAGATGCATCCTCTGTTTGTGGGTTGTGGAGCAGGCAATGGGGAACAGGGTTCTTATGAGGTGTTAGCCTCTCATGAACCGTCACCTCTTCTATCTATAGACACCTTACTTGAATCTGAATTTGTAGTTTAATCATTGACCTGGTAGGGACAGCAGAGGCAAGGCCCAGCTGGCAATTGGAGAGGGAACATTTGGCAGTCAAGCGGTTCTCCACAGAGCATCAGGATCCCCAAGGGGGGCAGTGATGTCCTCCGTTACAATCTCTGGCCATGCCCTTCCCCTTCACATCTGCTCTGTTTTTCCCATGGCTGTCCCCACTTCAGGCTGATCTAAGTGACTCTGAGCTTCTCCCTAGGGTTTTGGGTCTGCCAAGTCTAGTCTTCCCTTCTCCAACTTGTTCCACCAACTAATTACATGCCAGGACTTTTCCCCTCCATCTGCACCTTCTTCGAGGTTGCTACCTCCTGAACTTGGCCCCAGAGTAAATACAAATGCAACAGAAAGGAAAAGCCAAAACTCACACATTGTCACCTCCGCACCCCTAGCACCTCCAGTACTTTGTAGCAATTTTTTCCTCATCCTTACAATTTTTCTTGTTTAGCTTTTTCAGACAAGATCTCGCTATGTAGTCCTAACTTTCCTGAAATTTGATACATAGAAGATCAGGCTGCCCTAGAATTTACGGAGATCCACGTGCCTCGGCCTCCCCAGTACTGGGATTAGAGGTGTGTACCACCACACCTGGCCTCAACCTTATTCTTTATGTTGGCTGCTAAGACCAATAAAAATGCATGTTTCGGGCTGGCAGGGTAGTTCAGTGGTAGATCACTTGCTTAGCACACCCAAGATCCTGATTCTATCCTCAGTACTAAAATACTAATCTCTTTGCTTTAGATCTTTGACCTCGTTTCTCACCCAGGAAATACTAGGGAGCAGTGAAATAGAATTCACAGAGAGTTATAGAACCCCCAAATTAGTCAATCTATCAACACAGTTTCCTACTTTTTCCCACCTGAGATTCTTCACCGGGATTTTTGCTCCCTGGTGTGATGCCCATAGGTTCCCTCCTCAGGAGTCACTGGCTGACTCCCAGCCCCGTTGCTGTGATCTCATTTTCCTCTAACCACATCCTAGGCCTGACTCTTATCTGCCTGATGGCACTGCGGCCTTCATTGTCCCACTTTTCTAGTTCTGCCCAGTGTCTGACTTTCAGACAATTGAAGTCAGATGCCACAACCTCTGACCCGGAAGTCACTTGCAGGTAGGCGCGCCCCGAGAATTGATTTGGGGGTCACATAAAAGCTTTCCCCTGTCTCATCTGTCAGTCCTGCTGGTGCTACTGATCTGTTTTCAAGTAAGAATCTTTGTGGTGGTGCACGCCTTTAATCCCAGCACTGGGGAAGCAGAGGCAGGCAGATCTCTGTGAGTTCAAGGCCAGCCTGGTCTACAGAGTGAGCTCTAGGACAAGCTCCAAAGCTACAGAGAAACCTTGTCTCAAAAAAAACAGAGCAAAACAACAACAACAACAATAAAAAAAATCTTTGTATTTGGCGCACACCAACCAGTGAGTAGTTAGGATAAGAATTCTGATTAAATTTTTTTGTGATATAATCAACCAACAGTTTATTTAACGCTGTTGTGGTCCAATCCTTAGCTTCTTCTGATGTTCATCAATGAGACTTGTCAAGTGCCAAACAGCCATGAACCTCCTCTGAGCATTGTCTATGAATTTTATCTCTGATGTGGCCGTAAATAAAGAGGAGAACTGGTAAAGCTTTGGTAGGAGAGCTGTGGTTTTGCAAGCTAGTGAATGCTATAGCTTGACTGATGGATGTCCCCTCTGCCCCCAGCCTCCAAAGGAAAAGTCTGTGGGTCTTGTGCCAATCAATGTTCTTCTGCAAAACTGTCAAAGGTTCATATATTGCAGGCATGAGGTAGCAGTATCATCCACAAAGTTCATGCTTGAAAAAGAATGTATAATTAGGTTACATAAAAGTCTCCCAAATTTCTTGAGACTAAGGTGAAAAGTTGCAGAAGCACTTTGCATCGCAAGAACAAGGGTCTGAGGTCAGTCTCCCAAAATTTGCATTTAAAAAATGGCATGGGGTGTATACTTGTAATCCTAGCACCTTGGTGGCAGAGAAGGTGGGTCCTTGCACCTCAGTGTCGCCTACTTGATGTGTGCCAGGCCAATAAGAGCCTGTCTCAAAAAACAGGGGGGAATGACATCTTTAGATGACAATTGAGGCTTTCCTCCGGCCTCCACATTCACACACACACACACATACACACACACGCACGCACGCACGCACGCGCGCGCACACACACACACCTCTTAATGCTTTAACTAAGTTTCTAGTTTTGTACTAGTTCTTATCAGAACAGGGCTGCATGCAGCCTGTGGATCGCAGGTTAGACATGCTTATAGAAGTCTGGTCTTCAAGTGCACTGTTAGGAGGCAACAGAAACTTTAAGAGACGGGACCTAGTGGGATGCCCAGACCATTGGATAAGTGACATTGAAGGGGACTGGGAAGTCCTGGCCTCTTTCTTTCATGTGCCAGTCATGAGGTGAGTTATTTAGTTCCACCACACACTCCCCTATAGTTCAAAGCTATGACACCATCATCACGGACTAGAACATCAACTCTGTGAGCCAAAGCTTTTCTCCCTTTAACTTGGTGGTCTCCAGTATTTGTTATGGTAACTGAATCCTGACTAATACAGTGGATTTGCGAGTCTGTCTGCTGGGCGGGGTAACAAAACCCTGAGAGTCGCCTAGTTCCCATGACACTGTCTACAAACATGCTGGTATCATAACCGCAGAAAATGCGGAAACTAACACCACCTCTAACCAATGTGGTGTTGTGTGTGAACATGAGCACTGATATCCACTGTCGACTGTGGAGCCTTAGTTCCCATCCTGCTCTGGCTGGTACAGTCAGTTATGAGATGTTTTCATAAGTGGCTCGTCTGCACCTGGTACTCATAAGGTTCGATGGCTACTTTCTGAAAATCAAAGAAAGTAGGAACCAGGATCCACATGTTCAGATCTCAGGTTTCCTCTCAGGCGATGAGGACCCACTCTGTACAGGACCATAACTGGAATACACTCTTCCCTTTGTACCATGCAGACAGGAGCTGGTACAACAGGCGGATGGGAGCCGGTACAACAGGCAGACGGGAGCCGGTACAACAGGCAGACGGGAGTCGGTACAACAGGCAGACAGGAGCAGATACAACAGCGCCCAGCTCCTGAAATGCTGGGTGAAGCTTTTCTCCAGTGAAAGGGTGATTGTCATGTAAGAATATTTTTCTGTAAAACTGTCAAGTTACTTCCTCAAATTTTCTTCCTTTTTTTTAAGATTGCTAATTTTGGGGTGAGGAAATCACAACTGATATTTACTAACTCTTAGATCCAGGGGAGAACATGTCATGGATTCTTCTTTAGTTTTTAATTGGAAAGAAAAACTTCGAGTGTTTTCTTAAACTAGTCAAAAATATTGACTATTGACGATTTTGGAAAAAAATTTGTGACTTCTTCCACGTTACTAAAAGACTCACCACAAGAGGGCGCCCGGCGTGTGGTAGTTAATGAAAGGCCTTCCCTTCTTTAAGTCCTTGGGGGACACTTAGCAGAGCTGATGCTGTTTCCATGGAGACAAAAGTCTGAATCACTGTATGAGTTTTTAATGACGATGATTCTCCTCTTATATCCTTTAACTATTCTCTGTTTTTCAGCTATGTCTTTTCTATTAACAGCTGTGAAAGTGACACCTGGCTTGTCATTCCTTATTCCTGGTTAAGTTGGCTTCTGAAGACATTGGATTTTCTCCCCAGTTCCCAGTGGAGTATGTCGGAGGGTCATGAGCTATGGTCCTCTCTCTGCTGTGTTTTGTAGTTGTTAGTTTAAGCCTCAAACACTTGGTTTTCTTTCATTCATCTGTGGGAAAACTGACAGCATCCCTAGAAAAATCTGGGGCTGTGATAGCTCATTTGTGCAAGGAAGGATGAGTCTGAACTCCAGGGTAAGTGCTGTAAGCTACACACGTGCAAGCAAGCCTGATTTCACCTCCACTGCTCATTCAAATCCTGGATTAGCAGATGAGTTAGAAATTGAAAGGGTTCAGGAGTCACATGGCTTTCAGTTCTGGGACAGTAACCACATTTTCTTATATTTGTTGAGAGTGTGGAATGAGGGCCATATATCCTTAAAGTGAACTAGAACCCTCTCTAGTGCCTCCCTGTTGCCATGTGGCCAGGTAAATATTTGTGAGGCGCCACTGCCTCTCTGGATTCAGGAGCAGCATCACTGGGTACTGATGGGTATGAAACATTCTCTGTGGGGAAGTAAGTCTGCTGCTCTTATCACCGTCTTGTGGCAGAACTCCCCAATGTCCTGAGGGAAGGGAGGCCTGCAGCTCTCAATTGTCACCAGGGCATTCTGGTGACCAAGACCAATGAGTTACTTGAAGGAGCCCTGAAAACAAGAGATGGGGCTAGAAGTGTATGTTGTGTGTGTATAAATCACTAGAATTACTGTTCTTCTAAGGGCTTGCATTCAGAATTCACTGAGAGGTAGACCAGTTAGCTCTATGGTTGTTGAGGGTCCCACCCTCAAAGAAAAACCAATACAATACAAGGGTTGCAATAAGATAGAAAGTTTTATTTTCAGACCATATTCATTATTTTTATTTTGAGTTCATGGCCTTGAACTGGCAGTGAACTCACTATATAATCAAAAATGACTTTGAACTCCGGATCCTCCTGCCTCCACCTCCCAACCATCTAAACAGAATAGTGTAAGAGGTAGGCAGAAACACTTTGATAAGCGACTTCAAATATTAAGTAAAATGTCTTACTCCCCAGCCCATTCTGCTCCCAAGATCATACTAGCATTACAACTCCCAAGCTTCCTATACTCCTGCCAGCTGCAGGCTGAGGAGGGCAGAAAGTGTGGGGCCTGAGCTAAACCAGGAATAAGAGAGAAGAGGCTGGGATGATGCTTTCCACATGGCCACCTGTCCCCAATCCAGGCTGTCAATCATCAGACTAATCTGGAAGAAGTGCAAACTTGAGGAGAACACAGGTGTGAGCAGTGGGAACACTAAGGGTATTCACCCTGACAGGGGGGTGGGGCTCTGGGAGCACGGAGAAACTGAAGAGAGGAGATCACCAGGGCACCCCACAGTGAGGGCCACTGCTGCATGTGGGTGGATTTGAAACTGTGGAAGAAGAGGAGATGGATCAAAGGCCCTCTAAATGCTAAACACTTCCAGCGAGCTGTGAATTATTCCAGGAGGGCCTTTCTTAAAATTAAACGAGTCCAGCAAAACAGAAGTTCAGTCCTCTGGTTCTAGAAATTTCTGCTTGCTCAGTCTAATGGCTTCCCCTTCTGCTTCATGTTTGACTGACACCATTCATTTGACCCTATTTTGTTCCCTTTCTTCAGCTCTTTTTTGTTTTGCCAAAGTAGTTTCTTGATTAACTTTTTCACGGTGGGCACATGGGTAGGAAAACTAAGTTCTTTCTTGCCCCTTCTCATGCTATTGTTCATTTGAGTGGGAAAAGAATCTAAATTCAAACTCATTTCCCATAAACATTTTGAACAAATTATTTTATTGTCTTGAAGCATAATTAAGTTTTAAAACTTTGTGTTTTTCTTTCAGCCTATTTCTCCTGGCCATCTCTCCACCCTCTTCTACTTAAGCCGAGCATTTCCTCATGCAGGGTGAGTAAACACTTTCATCAGTGCTCCTTCTAAGAAGAGCCCCTGCCTCTGGAGGATAAAGGGGATCATAGTCAGGGGGAAAAGTTATCCATCTTCCATGCCAGGGGCCAGAGGCTGGACCTTTTATGGATTTCATGACTCACCACCAAGAGCCCAAAAGATTAATTTGTTCCTCTTGTGTTTCTAATCACATGGGCCAAACAGCAGCTAGAAGCCCAAACTCTAGCGCCTTGACATTGAATGACCTTGGAGCGTACATTTCTGATAGAGAGCTCCTTGACAAATTGTCAACTTCCAGGTCTGAGGAAAACAGCCTTCACTTACGTTGAGTCACATGGTAGAAGGTAGCTGATAAGAGAAAGGGGCAAATTGATTTTCTTTGTGGAGGGCAAGCACTGATCATACCTCACACAGCAGTCCTGAGTGGGACTTATGCATTAGCCCAAGGGAGTTGTGGTCAACTAAGAGCAGGATGGGCTACCACAGGAATCTCAGTTCTTCGTGGTAAGAGTTACTAATCGGTGGCGACATAAGTCAGGTCCCAGAATATACAGAACGCCTGGAATGCATGGTCCTTAGGTCCTGTGAGAACTGTTTGTGAGATTAAAGAAATGACTAGAACACGGTAGATGCTCCATCTATGCTGACTAAAATGCTCATGGACTTAATTATACCTTAGCTTCTCAGAAGGATGATGTCACTGGTTTTATTTGCTGTAATATTCATAATAAGGTTTTAGTCACAACTACCTTTAGCTACTTATATTTTTAAGTTAATGGACTATTCTCTCCTACAAACAGTAACTGAGTTTGAAGTGGTGACTCGGTCGTGGTCCCAATTTCACTGCTTAAAGCACTTATTCCTCCTAACTTGTTATTGGGAATTGTATATGATGATGTATGCTTGTAATCCAGCCCTAGAGAGGCAGAGGCAGGAGGATCACCATGAGTTTGAGGCCAGTCAGGGATCCAACGAGCAGACCTTGTTTAAAAAATGAAAATAAAACCAAATACTGGTGTTGGAGTTGTGATAGATTTCAGTGAGGGAGCTTACCTAACATGGGCAAAGCCCTGGGCTCTATCTAGCATGTTAAAGACAAAACAAAACCACCTTGGGATCCTGCAGATGAAACCAACACACAGAGCACAGCACAATTAAACCCAAAGCCCTGTTTAGTCATCCTGGTTAGGCATGGGTCTTTGAACTAACAGCAAACAGGCTTCTGGTAGCAGCTGGTGTGGGAAATATGGCTCCCCTCCAGTGCCCCACCCCAGGAACTGAAGAAGGCATACCTCCCCGCTAGGGGACTGAAGAAGGCATGCCAGAGTGTGGTCCGTCTCCTCTAGAGCCTTCATTTACCTGCAGCAGAGGTAGGAATAGCCCCTGAAAAGGCAGGAGCAGTGGAGACAGGTGACAGGTGATGCTCAATAGTAAGATGAGAAACTTGACAAGATGGCGCCTCTCAGTTAGCATTCAGAGACCCACTACCATGAGCAAAACACAGCTAATATCAGGATGTGACATGTCCTACAGCCATAGTCAAGGCAAACATAGAAGGAAGGGATCTGCTTATTTTAGCCTCTTTTTATTTTCTCTCTCTCTTTCTCTGCCCTGCCCTCTCTTGAGTATGATAGGGACTTGCTTTGGAGTTCATTTTGCCCTTTAATTCACTATGTAGCACAAACTGACCTCAGAGTTACAACCATCCTCATGCCTCAGCTTCCTGAATCATGGGATTACAGGCATGCCCTGTTAGGAGGCCAATACTTTTCTGCATCAAGAATTAGATTTAGCTGGGCAGTGGCAGTGCACACCTTTAATCCCAGCACTTGGGGAGGCAGAGGCAGGCGG
>LOJH01014175.1:1221-11330 GCA_001685095.1 Ellobius talpinus | reverse complement strand
CACACCTTTAATCCCAGCACTTGGGGAGGCAGAGGCAGGCGGATCTCTGTGAGTTTGAGGTCAACAAGGTCTACAGAGGAAGTTTCAGGACAAATAGGGCTACACAGAAAAACCTTGTCTTGGAAAAAAAGAGAAAGAATTAGACTTGATGGCTTGATAAGAGGACATTTTCTGCTATATGAACACACACACATAATGTACACTTTATAGGACACTACAGAACAAACAAAAACCCATTGTCATTTCATGCCAATTCAGCTTTATTGCCTTGATACTTTTAGGACTCTCTGCGGTCATATATAATTTATTAAAGAGATGAGATAGTCTACTAAAAATTTGTGGATATAATTTTTATAATTGGATTTTTTCCTGTGGAATATATCATAGGCATTTTTATTAAGCATTCTGCAAACTTTTGTTTCATATTTTAGTTTCTCCTGGATAAAATAGATTTCCTCAGGTGGCTTGACAGAGCTTGTGTTTATGATGCCCGAGACCCTAGGGTCAGTCCTAGGACCAAAAGCAAACGATTTGAAACTTATATTGGTGTTTGATATGACTTTAGTAAACTCTCTGTCCTGCCTACCCCACCCCAATTATTGCCCATAGTCTCCTCCTAACCCCCAGATCACACCTCTGCTTGCTCCATTTGGAAGGCCATCAGTCATAACCACACACATCTTAGCTTCTCAGCTCACCGCTGTATTCTTCAGTCCAGTGGACATTTCTTAGATCAATGTATATTACTAATATGGGTTTCACTGTGACATTTTCATAGATGTGGAATGGGCTTTGACCATACTGACCCCTCTTGTTACGCTCTTTCCCTCCAGCTTGATCTATTTCCTTTCCTCTTCCCAGATAATTTCCTCTCTGCTTCCATGTTTTTATCTTTTTAAATCTAAGCTGTGCACCCAAGAGAAACTGGGAGAAATTTGTCTTTCTGAGGCTGCCTTAATTTGCTTAACACAGCGGTCTCTAGTTTCATCCATTTCCCTGCAAATGACAGAATTTTGTTGTTTTTATTATTTACTTGTTTTTCTTATTGTGTGTGCACATGCATGAGCGTGCACTCATGTACTTGTGAAGGTCATTCAGAATCTTCCTGTCGCTCTCCCCTAGACTAGGTAGCCAATGAGCTTCTGGGTTCTGCCTGCCTCTGCCCCCTAACACTGGGGTTACAGGTCACCATGCCCTGTCTCTATGCCCTAATACTGGGGTTACAGGTCACCATGCCCTGCATCTATCCCCTAACACTGGGGTACAGGTCACCATGCCCTGCATCTATCCCCTAACACTGGGGTTACAGGTCACCATGCCCTGCATCTATCCCCTAACACTGGGGTTACAGGTCACCATGCCCTGCCTTCACATGAGTGATGTCATCTCAGGTCCTCATGCCTGAACAGCAAGTGCCTTACCCACTGAGCCATCTCCCCAGCTGAAATTTGTTCTTTATGGTTGAATGATGCTCCTTTTTAAAAATATATGTGTCACACATTCTTTATCTATACATCTATTGATGGTTACCTAGGCTGAGTCTGTAGCATGTAGGTGTTTCTGTTGTCCTCTGATTCCTTTGTGTACATACCCAGGAGGGCCATAGCTGGATGACATGATAGTTTTTACTTTGGGGGAACTGTCATACGAATTTCCCTAGTGGTGGGGTTCGTTTACATTCCCATCAATCATGTCTAAGGGTTGCTTTAGAACTCACCTTATTCAAATAAGATGTCTTAGGCAAATACGAGGAGTTCCTACTATCCAGTAGACCTTGTAGAGAACAGTCACAGCTCGGTGAGGCACTGTCTTGCAGGACACACAGAACTGGGATCAGCTAGTCTGTTTTAGGGGTTGGTTTAATCGCCAACCTTAAGCCTGGGGTTGAAAAAAAAAAGACAGAGGACAGATCTCTTTATTCAGTACTTAACAGACTGAGGTGTCATTTCCATACAGTAAAACATGTAGGTGTTAGGTGCACCGTCTGATAAATTTTGACGTCTGCACGTACTCATGTAATATCCACCCTCCTCAAGATAAACAACTTTCTGTCAACCCAGGAAGTTCCTGTATACTCAGTTCCAGCTAGTTACCCACAAGAGGGGCAGCCAGTATTCTAATTTCTATCAGTTAGTGTTTATTGTCTAGTTTAAATCTTCATAGAGGTAGGTAGACTCATTTAATTTAGTATTTACTTTTTGTGTCTGGCATTTTTTTCAATTATAATACTTCTAACATTCATGAATGTTGTTCCAAGTGCTAGTAATTTATTCCTTTTCATTGTTAAATAATATTCCATTACACTAATGCATCAAAATGTCTTAAGTCATCTGTTTACATACATTTGTATTTTTTAAACTTCTGTACTATTTTGAACAAAGCTGATCTGTATCTGTACATTTTTATTGTTTTGGTAACTTGGCACAAGCTGGAGTCCCCTGGAAGAGGGAGTCTCAGTTGAGGAATTGCCTCCACCAGGCTGGCCTGTGGGCAAGCATGTGGGACATTATATTCCCTTTAATGCTGTAAGAAAATTCCAGTTGTTATGGTTTCTTGCTGGTATTTACTTTGCTAGTCTTTTTAGTTTCCGTCCTCAGGGGTAGGAAGTAACAAGCAACTCTGGTTTTCCTTTGCATTCCCCTGAGGACTAATGATTCCACACCCCCTTCTGGATACTGTTTGCATACAGTAGCTTCTGCGACATGACTGTAAGCATCTTATGCTGGCTTAAAACTTCCGGCTGGAGGAGTCCTTTTGATATTCTGGATCTAAGGCCACTGCCAGATGTGCGTATGGCACATTTCTCCCAGACTGTGGCTTGTGCTTTTCAATCTCTTAATGATAGACTTTGAACAAACTTATTTTAAATTTGACTATGTTGTGCTTACCCATCTTTTTTTTCACAGTTATTCCTTTGTCCCTGGGCTGAGCAAGGTTGCAGACCTCCCCATCACAGGGATGCCCTAGGTGCTTTCTCTTAGAGGTGCTTTAGTTTCAGCTTTGACTTTGGGGATCTAAGAACAATCTTAAAAGACTCCTCTGTACTGCCCCAGATGCTTGCCTACAGGCCAGCCTGATAGAAGCAATTCCTCAGATGACTCTTTCTCCCAGACAACTCCAGTTTGTGTCAAGTTACCAGTAAAAATAAAAGCAAAAATAAAATTAAAAATGTACAAATACTGGTCAGCATTGTTTATATATACCAAGGGTCAGGGTTTATTTTTTTTCTCCATGTGGACATTTAGTACTTCCAGAATAATTTGTCAAAATGAATTTCCCCATCGAATCACCTGGGAATCATTGTTGAAAGTCAACTAAGGCATTTCATTCATCCTATATGCAGGGATGTACACACACACAGACACACACACACACACACAAAGCTTTGTGCTCTGTATTCTGTTCTGTGCATCTGTTTATTGATCTTTCCCCAGTACCATGCTCTCTTACAATTTTATAGAAAGTCCTAATACTGAGTGGTATAAATCTCCCAGTTTGCTTTTTCTTTTCTACTCAGATAATTTTGATAAGTTTTCATATTTTAGAACCAGTTTGCTAATTTTTACAAAAATAGTTGAGAAGGATTTTAATTGGATTAATAATAAATTTACAGACAGATTTGGATAAAGTTGAAAATACCTTAACAAATTGAGCCTCCTGACTCACAAACACTATCTATGTATTTGAGCATTTAATTTCTTCAATTATGTTTTGCATTCTGTGTGTATGTGTTCATATGTGTGCATGTGCACACACACAAGTGTATGTGGAGGTCAGAGGTTAACCTTCTAAGTGTTGTTACTTAGAAGATGTCCATCTTGCTTTTACGGAGCATGATTTCTTTTTAAAATGCTTCTTTATTTTTAGCCATGTGTGTGCCTGGTTGTGTGTGTGTGTGTGTGTGTGTGTGTGTGTGTACCATATCACATGCATGCAGTACCCCCTACGGCCAGAAGAGGTATCAGATCCCCTGGAACTGAACTTACAGGTGGTTGATAGCCACCATGTGGATGCTGGGATCTGAACCAGTGTCTTCTGTGAAAGGAGCAGCTCTTCTTCTGTGAAAGGAGCAGCTCTTCCCTGCTGAGCCATCTCTTCACTCAGTGGGGCCTGGGGCTTGCTGACCAGGGTAGACTGACTGGCCAGGAAGCCTCAGGGACCCTTGCTGTGTCTACCTCCTTGTCCTGGGGATTACAAGTGCACACCACCACACCTAGCTTTCTGTGAGGGTGAGGGAATTAATCTCAGGGCTTCATGCTTGCACTGTCATGCCAACAGGCCAATCTGATTGATGTTGACTTTTCTCTCAGGTGACTCTAGACTATGTCAGATGGACAATGAAGCAAACTAGAACAGCCACTGAGCTCTACCCGACCCCTGCCCCTCCCCCNTGGGGAAGAGAATTGAGGCAAGGACCACAAGGCCTGAGACCCCAGTAGTTTTATCCAGGTGATTTCCGGCAAGTTCAGCAGCCTTTTTGTCTCCTTAGGTCAGAAGGAACTCAGTTGTGTTACTTCAACCATGCTGGCTCCTGTGTACCAGTGTCCATGTTTCCAAGTAGAAACACAGATCTTTCCCCTTTAACACTTCAGGGATCCACTGCCTGGGTTCCTACGGAGGCCTATGAGTGCTCACCCGACTCAGAAAGGACTCAAAGAGCAGTCCCAAGAGAGGTTTAGAAAGCTTAGCTGCTGTTTTGGAACCCCAGTCTGTGACATGTTGGGGCCACACCATGGTCTTGTTCCAGGTAGAAATAGATTACTTCCCTAGCTGGAGGGAGGGTGGAGCAGTTTTTCCTCTTAGGGAGATTTGTGTGAAGCAATGGGAAACACATGTGGATTAAATGAAAATGAGTTGATGGTTGGGGTGAAAGGGAGACTTTGTTTTAGGTGGTTTCAAACCACAAAGGATTGGTGAAAGAGGGTGTGTGGGCTTGTCTGGGAGATGAAGAACACGATTCCACGTGTTTATTGGTGTCCTAGAAATTAGCCATCCTGAAAACCTTGCTGAGGAACTTGGTTGCCTGGTGGAGCATTGCCTTCACTATGTGGCAGCCGCTCCAGGCTTGCACTCCCGCCCCGTGCAGGCTGCTTCAGGCGGGAGCTCTTAGGTTTTCACAACCTTCCTTAATTTGGAATAATTTCACTTTTTAAATCTTATCTCTGAATGCTTTTTTTTTCCTTTAAGGTTCTGGGGCTGGAACCTCACTCAGCCAACTCTCCACCATTGTACTGACCCCAGCCATCATCACTAAGTTCCTGGCAATATAGCCTGGCTTCTTGAACATTCCATCCTCACCTGTCCCAGCAAATGCCACCCTGTGGCTTATTGCCCAGCTTTTGCTTACCTAATTATGAAGCTTCTAAAGTTTCAGGAGTCTCCCGCTTCATGATTTCAAGTCACACTGACGTGATTTCCTTAGTTCCCCCAGGTTCAGGCTCTACAGTCAGGTTATTGGCTAAATATATAATCTTGGCTGGCGGCTGCAGCTGGCCTAGCATACACATGGCCCTGGGTTCAATTCCCAGAACTGCAAAAATTAAATAAACAAATAAACAAGTAAGCACTATCTTGCCTTGGCTATTAATTTCCATGTAGACGGTCACTTCCATAAGCAAAGGCAGGTTGTAGTCACCCTTCCTGAATTTGCCATGAAGCTGGCACAGGTCCTCACTGAACATCAGGAAATGTCCTCTTCTCTCTGAAGTGGCTCCAAATTTACACACCAGTGCCAGCTTCAGCAGCCCTCAAGTAAGCCCTGAAGGAAAGCATCACCACAGAAAGGAATGCTTGGGCACCTATGGGGGGAAAAATCACCAATTCAGCCACACTAGCCAGCCAGCAAGCCCCAAGGATTCTCACGCCTTCATTTTCCCATTACATGGGATTACAGGCTAAATTGGTGAGCTGCGGGTTCAAAAAGAGACCCTGCCTCAGATATAAGGTGGAAAGCTGGGTGGTGCTGGCACATGCCTTTAATCCCAGCACTTGGGAGGCAGAGGCTCTGTGAGTTCGAGGCCAGCCTGATCTATAAGAGCTAGTTCCGGGACAGGCTCCAAAGCTCAGAGAAACCCTGTCTTGAAAAACCAAAAGTAAATAAATAAAAATAAAGGTGGAAAGCAGTTGAGGAAAACATTCATTGCTGAGCTCTGGGTTCCACACACACACACATAATCATACACATATATGCACACAAATAGAAGTCTATAAAAAGTCCCAGTCACTTGGTAAAACAACAAATAACAGATGATGCGGGTGCAGTGGGAGGGCTCAGCGGACCTAGGGGCTCAGGATTAGGAGGTCAAGATGGGCAGTGGGCTTATGGGCCACAGTTGTGGTCGAGGTAGTGGTCTTATGGGCTGCAGTTGTGGTCAAGGCCCTTGGCTGTGGTTGAGGCCACAGGACTAGTGGAGGTGAAGCCAAAGACAAGGAGTAGATCTCCGTCACCAATCTGGGCCGCCTGGCTAAGGGCATGAAGATCATGTCCCTGGAGGAGATCTACCTATTCTCCCTGCCCATTAAAGATTCTGAGATTGTTGAGTTTTTTCTGGGCATGTCCCTAAAGGATGAGGGTCTAAAGCTCATGCCTGTGCAGAAGCAGACTCAAGGTACTCAGGAGACCAGGTTCAAGGCTTTTGTCACAGTTGGGAACAACAGTGGTCATGTTGGCCTTGCTATTAATGTTCTGAGGAGGTAGCCACTGCAATTCTAGGGTCCATTATCTTGGCCAAGCTTTCCATTGTCCCTGTGCAGAGAGGCTATGGGGGCAGGGGCAAGACTGGCTGTCCCTGTACTGTCCCATGCAGGGTGACAGGCTGCTGTGGCTCTATTGATGGTGCATATCATCCCTACCCCCAGTGTATGGCATCATCTCTGTTTCTGTGCCCAAGAAGCTGCTTCTGCCAGTCAGCATTGATGGTTTCTTTACATCAACCAGAGGATGCACTGCCACCCTGGGCAACTTCGCCAAGGTCACCTTTGATGCCATCTCTAAGACCTACATCTTCATGTCCCCCGACCTCTGGAAAGAGACTGTGTTCAGCAAGTCTCCTTATCAGGAAAACATTAACCTGATAAGGAATTCTTACAAAAGCTCACACCAGAGTCTCCATTCAGAGGACCCAGGCTCCAGCTGTAGCTACCACATAGGGGTTTTATACAAGAAAAATAAACTAAACTAAGTCTGTTAAAATAAAAATTACAATAAAAGTGTTTGTGAAAGGTTAGAGAGGAAAGACACATTTCTGGAAAATGAATGTTTAGAGTAAGTTGGGGTTGGCACTTTTAATTCCAGCGTTTGGGAGGGAGAAGCAAGGGGATCTTTGTGAGTTCCAGGCCAGCCAGGATCCCATAGCAAGACCCCCATCACAAAAAGACAACAAAAACATGGTCATGTAATAGAAGTACCTAGATCTAGGAAGCAATGGACCCAGAGAAATGGGAATTTCTCAAGGAATCTTATACTGGGAGAAGGAGAAGTTGCCAGTCGGAGGAGGAACTCATCTCTAGGAAAAGATTTCCTGTAGAACTAACCATTTGTCATATCGCCTTATGAGAATGAAGCCTAGATGAGGATGGGTCAGTGGTAGAAGGGACCACACCTTGACCACAGCTGCTTAGATGTGCAGATCCTTGGTCTAGTTTAACCTTAATCTTACTTTAGGACCAAGAAAATCAGCTTGGGGGATTCCTTGAATCTCTTTGTCTCTCTTCCCAGCATGACCACATTGAGTAAATCTCTTTTCCCTTTTTTAATTAATTAATTTATTTTTAACTTATTTTATGTGCATTGGTGTGAAATTGTCAGATCCCCTGGAACTGGAGTTACAGATAGTTGTGAGCTGCCATGTTGGTGCTGGGAATTGAACCCGGGTCCTCTGGAAGAGCAGTCAATGTTCTTAACCGCTGAGCCATCTCTCAAGTTCCTCTGTTTTCCACTTTAATGTGTCTCTTTAACGGAATTCCTGGGGGGCAGGTGGCCAGATTTGACTCGAGTCATAGGCTATGACCCTCAAGTTCAGTATATTGTCTTTCTCTCACCTTTGTGTTCCATAGAAGGTTCTAGAATACTGGAAAGCACAGGTAAGCTGTCAATACCTTTTCAGGAGACTGAAGGCCCCTCATACTGTCACAGCCAAGTCACTGCTTCAGGCCCAAGGTTAACGACTGCCGAGAATTAATTCATTGATTAATATGCTGGGGCAGAGCCAAGTCTGCTTATGCTGAACTGTGCTTTGGACCTAGAAGTTCTGCCAAAAAAAAGTTAAAAAAAAAAAGTCTAAGATGATACATCTGAAATGAGATTGATGCCATTAACTGGAAACCTGAATATCTTCTGTTTGTTGACTTTGTTGATGACTAGGCACATAGGCTCTTGTTTTTATTCAATACTGCAAACATGGGGTATCTGATGAGACTTGGTAATAGGTAATGATGCTATTACAACAGCTGATGTTTGATATCATGTTGAATTTATAATCTGTTCTGAGTCTTTTCAAGTGGTCTTGACCCAAACCACTCAGGTTTGGTTCTGCTATTCCACTTGTGAAATTGGGACAGGAAAAGCCCTTGCCCAGGAATTCAGTTAGTGTTTGTCCACAGTTCCAGAAGCAGCAATGGAGCATGGATTTGCGCTCAGTGCTTTCATCCACTCAGGACGAGAGTTGGAAAGGGTTTTGAATAATCTGGAGAGGCTTTCACAGCACCAAGAAGATGGCACCTGTGGAAGAGGCACACACGGAAATTGTAGGGAGTTCTTACTTCTTTTTCTCCTCCTCATCCTTTCCTCCTCCTCATTTTTTTGTGGTTCCAAGGATGGAGCTCAGGGTCTCGCACATCCTAGGCAGGTGCTGTACCACTGAGCTACCCCAGACCTAAACGGTCTCTTGTCTGATGACACCTCTCATTCATACACTATATTATCTCAGGGACTTTACAAGGCCACATAGGCTACAAAACACAGGACACATGACTATAACCAGGATTTTCAGGACTGTGAGGACCACTTTTGAAGTTATGATAAGCACACACTCATATTTTCAAAGTGAAGGCCCAGCACTAACAGGGTGACCCCCTCATTCAAACTGCATCTGACATCAGCTTGGTGTGGAGAAGGTGTTAGTAGCCTTTCTATTACTGTAGCAAAACACTCTGCCTAGTCAACTTAACAGAGGAAAGGCTTAGTTTTTGGCCACAGTTTTAGAGATGTCAGTTCTTGGTTGATTGGCCCTATGGCTCTTGGTCCCATAGTGAGGCAGCACGACGTGGTGGGAATGCACAATACAGGAAGTGCAAAAGAAAGGAAATGATCAGAGCCCCTCAGTCCACTAGAGAGCATGGTATCCAGTGACCAAACCTCCGTCCACAAGGTACCACTTGCTTAAAGATCCCATCACATCCTCAAATAGTGCCAATGTGGAGATGGAGCCTTTAATACGGTCCTTTGGGGGGAACATTTTGGATCCTAACTCCCGCAGAGGGCCTCACAGGTGTTTTGGTGGAGGGGATTCTGGAGTAGGGTTGGGGTCTGGGAACAGAGTCCTCCAAGAAGTAGTTCTGCTTTCTTCTGTGGTGTGAGAAGCAGGCTTCATGTCCTTGGGGCAGACGCTGCTGGTCACCAGAGACCTTCAGCTTCTTCTGCTTCTGAGCTGTTCTCTTTCTCTTCAATCTTGTCCTCACAGGATGAACAACCGCCGGCTTCTTCCCCCAGTCCCATCCGTGTGAGGGGAACCCATGATTATGTGACATAAGGAATATCTGCACACCTGTTTACCCATTAAAAATATTTTATTACATTTTACTTGTGTGTGTATGTATGTGTGTGCGCGCACACACACACTCGCCACAGCCATGTATATAGAAGTTAGAGGACAACCTGTGGGAGTCTGTCCTTCCTTCTACCATGTGGGGCCTAAGGATCTAATTCAGGGTGCTAAGCTTGGTGGCAAATGTCTTGAGCCACTGAGCCAACTCTGTGAGTTTCTGTGTGCTCATTTGTAGCAGCTGTGTAATACATGTAGAGCATGATGCACGCCCACAGGCCTTTCACACATGCAGAATGTGATGCACGCCCACAGGCCTTTCACACATGCGGAATGTGATGCACGCCC
>LOJH01014174.1:17188-36264 GCA_001685095.1 Ellobius talpinus | reverse complement strand
AGTTTACCCTGAAGCAATACCTGGCTGCAGGAAGGACCATAAACTAAGATTACCCCAGCACCACCCAAGAACAGACCATCCAAAGGAAATGCCTAACATTCCAACCGCTGTAGATAGGATCACCTGCCACCACACACTCACCAGGACTTCCCTAGACAAATGTCAGCCAATCAAGGGTTCTGAACCTTAGAAATCTCTCACCCCCACCTTTACTACTATAAAAACCCAACTCTAACTGAGCTCGGGACTCTTCCATTATTCCAATACGTTGGACATACAGTGAGTTTGCAAACTTGTATAAAATAAAGGCTCATTGCTTTTACATATGGGACTTGGTCTTCTTGTTGGTTTGAGCATAACACTGGGCATTGAAAGTAAACTAGGTAGTTCCACCTGTGGCCTAAGGCATTCAGGTTCACTGGGCAGGGACCACCAGACAGCAAAATATCTGTGGTCAGGGAATTCGGCTTTGAATAATTAGCATGAAACCAGGTCCTTGGGGGTATAGGCAGCATTGTACAGCAAGTGCTATATAAAAGAGAAGTCCAGGTGGTTTAGGGCAAGCTTTGAGGTGATAAAGCCAGTGCCAGGAAGATGAGGTCGCAGAGGAAGAGGTTTTCTGTTTGTGATGTGCGGGCATCTCTGCTCATCCCAAATGGATCAGCTGAAGCTCAGGAGACAACCCCACAAGAATGCTTCCTTGCTCTTCTAGAACTGCCTTATCCAAAGCCACTGCTCTGTTCAAATAAATAAGTAAATAGGTAATACATACATGTTTTAAGTCAGCACTCTGCGGTTTGAATGTGAGATGTCCCGCATAAACTCTAGGCCCTCAGCTGGTGGTGCTGGTTAGGAGGGCTGTGGAACTTTTAGGAATTGAAGCCTTGTTAGAGGAAGTGGGTCATTGGTGTGTGGGCCTAGAAGCTTTATAACCTGGCCCACTTCCCATTTACTCTCTGCTTCCTAAGGGTGAATACAAAGTGACCAGCCAGTCTCTGATTCCTGCCAACTTGCCTTCCCTACCTCCTGCTATTTTTCCTGACAATGATGGACCGTAGTCCTCTGGAGCTGTAAACCATTTCAACCCTTTCTCCCTTAAGTTGCTTCTGTCAGTTTTTTTTTCTGCAGCAGAACAGAAACTAATACAAGTACTAACTTGTTTGGTTTATGAAAAAAGTCCCAAGACCAGCATTTTCTTGATCACTTTAAGGTCCAAACACAAATCTCTTTGTGCCTTTGTTGACTCTTCTGTATAATGGTTATGAAAATGTCTTTCCAAATAGAGTTGAAAGGATAACATAAAGCTTTGGAGATTAATAAAATGAGGTGTTGCTCGTTGTCCTATCTCTACAACACTGCTTAGTGTTGGACACATCAAAAACCTGATGACCCAGAAACTCAGCAGGACCCATAGGAGTTCTCCAAAATGCTCTATATTGGCTCTGCCCATCCTGAAATGTCAACATTTGTGTCCTTTATCTGCGAGGTCATCATTTCTGGTAGGATTTTGTGGAAAGGGCTGCATAAATACCTGACATAAGATAGGGGAGAGAGGTATAACTATGGCCATATTTTCCATTAACCTGAATTATTTCACCTCACACTTTTCCCTCTGCTTTTTACCCTCTCTTCTGCCTATATATCCATTCCTTCTATAAGTTATTTGTTTTAGAAAACACCCACTGGGCATTCAGATTACTCAGGCCATCTGCTTTATTAGAGGAAGTGATACATTGTTTTCCAGATGTCATTTGATGGTTTGAGGGCTCCCTATTGCTTTATCTATTCTATTCCTACTTAAGCCTCTCAGTTGACAGCTAGGTACCATGCAGGTTGCTTGCTCTTATTATCTGGCACTCTCCCTACTTTCTGGCCTCCTCAGGCCTTGGCATTCCCCAGAACCAAAAAGGTTTCAGATAGAATCCTCTGGTCCTTGGGAGCTCACAACGCTCCAGAGGCCCCATCAACCTCATCAAAGACTGTGGTGGTGCAGTGGGTAGTGTATATGAGTCACCCTGGGGTGCCTATGTCTCTTCTTTCTTGAGCTTGCAGATAAAGGGATGGGGGAAATCCCAGTGAATGACCCACTCCTCCAAGGTAATCAAAGAATAGTGTAAAGAGTCTGTCATCACTGAGAACAGCACCTCAGGAATGGGAACCAGACTTTCCTCACATGGGTGGGGCTGCATGTGTGCATCCATCAGGATGAGCATGTTGGGAGCCAGCATGAGCATCTATGGGGAATCTCTGCATTTGTCAAGGGAGCAAGGGGCTTTCCTCAGAAGGAACTTCCTGAAGGATGCACATAGGTAGATTACACCACCAAGGGGTTCAATTAGGTAAGTAGGGCATCACACTTATTTAGCTGAAATGATGGGATTCTGTACAATGAGGTGTCCATGCAAGTATCTCTTTGTAGTTTGAATTCTGTAACATTAAACCATATGAAGCAAAGTGGAAAAGTTGACGAGGGTGAGGGAAGGATGTTAGATGGAGTATTGGTTGAAGCCACATTAATTTGTTCCTTAAATATAAAGTTTAAGCTTTATCCTATGAGAAAGGTGTTACTACTGTTGAAGACTTTTAAGCCAAAGAAAGAAAAGAAAGCATGCTCAGGTTGCAGTGTGAGAAAAGGCAGGTGGAGGCAAACCTGGTGGTGGGGAAAACAGGAAGCTGCTGCAGAGTCTTCACAGTTAAGAGCATCACAGAATTATGTCTAACAGACTGAGGAGTCTGATGGGAGAGGAGCAAGGATGGAAGAGGTGCAAGGATAGGGAAATGTCAGGCAATATTGCTGGATTAGAAGTGGAAGTTTGTGTAAGACAGAGCTCAAAGTGACTGACTATAGGATGTCTTATTGGGGTCCTTGAGTTAATAGTGGTAGTATCCATTGTTATGAGGAAAGCTGAAGAAGTTTATGTAGACGTGAGATTCTGCTTTGGTTTCCCAGCCACCCAAACCAGAATAATCATACAGAAACTATATTAATTATAACACTGTTTGGCCTATTAGCTCAGGCTTATTATTAACTAGCTCTTACAACTTAAATTAACCCACAATTCTTGTCTATGTTTAGCTACATGGCTTGGTCCCTTTTATCAGTGAGGCATTCTCATCTTGCTTCCTTGGTGGTTGGCTGGTTAGTAACTGCCTGCCTGCCTTTCCTCTTCTCAGAATTCTCCTAGTCAGGTTGCCCCACCTATACTTCCTGCCTGGCTACTGGCCAGTCTGCATTTTATTAAACCAATATGAGCGACAAATCTTTATAGGGTACAAAAGCATTAACCCACAACAAATTTAGAGAGAAAAAGGATGTGTTTCATTTGGAATGTGCTACTTTGAAACATCCATGGAACAGTGTTGGATATACAAATCTGGAGTTCAGGGAGAAATTTGACCTAAATATGTAGACTGTAAAACATTAACAGTTTTGGGAGTCCTTAGCCTGGTGTTTTCATGGTTCCCCTCAGAGCATATGAGGAAAGCTATTTCCACTTGTCTCCCAGGAAATAATACACAGATCACTTGGAGCCCATTCTGGATATATTTGGGGGATCAAATTGTGTGACTGGAGCCTGGATAGAGTGAGAGAAAGAGATGAGGATAAAACCCAGGGAGAAATGAGCCTGAAAAAGATGCTAAGAGCGTGGTGTGAGGAGAAACCACCCAGTAGTGCACAGACAAGTCAGGGGAGAGCATTTGAAAGGGCAGTAACACCATAAAATCTGTAGAAAGGGCATGAAAAGCAAAGGTTTTTTTTCTTTTAAAAGACTATTCAGTATAACACAAAAAGAGTTGTAAATGTAGAAAACTTGGGGCCCCTAGAGAAATGTGTAAAGATGCAGAAAACTGGGAGGGTCTGAAGTAGACATGACAATGTGGCAGGAAGAAAGAAAGGGGCTATGCAGAGAAACAAAAATCTAGTGGTTTGTGCAGTAGGCAGAGGGCATGTGAGGGGGATTCTGAGGTGCTGTTCCCCCGTCTTCTCTGTGAAGAAGGGTGTGGGCAGCTCATGGAGGGATTGTTGGCTGTATTACTGACTTCAGGCTACCTGGATATTCTGGTTGAACTGGACTACAGGAAATGATGTGGCCCATTTGTCGGAAAAGAAAAAAGAAACACTTTCAACTCAAAAGGCTTGTCAGCCCCACTTGGCCCCTTCAAGCAGCTCAGTTAAGTTTGCATCTCATGTTGGAGTCAGGGCAGACAGGTCAAACGTGCTTCCATAGCTGTCAGAGCCCTTGACCCTGTCTCCTGGCCTCCGTCTTGTGCTCCTAACCAAGCTGCTTTCTTCGGCCTCCAGCGCAGCAGTTTTGCTCTTCATTAGTCAAAACTCTTCTTGTATTCTCAGAAATGACATTGCCCTTTTCACAACATCAGTCGCTATAAATAATCTCACAGGACACCCCTGAGGTGGAGTCCAGTTCCAGAACTTTCTACTCTTGATCCTTTTACAAAATGCATCCCGTGCAACAAAATTATATGCCTCAAGGAATTCAGCTCAGGCTCAGATCAGGTGAAGAATGAACTGCATTACACGCTTGTATTTACGGAGAAGGCAAAGAAAAAATAATCTTGTTGACATAAGTACTTAAGAAATGAAACTGCAAGGCTGGTTGATATCTTTCTCCACATGCAGAGAGGGGCAAGCGGGAGGATATTTACACTTCAGTGCACATAGAAGTGTAGAGAACAAAAAGCAGGAACCAGTTCCGAAGAGAAGCCAAGGGGCAGAAGGGCTCATGGAGCTCTGCCATCACAGTTATTTCTCTTCTTACCGTCTATAGGATGGAAATGGGGGCCTCTGAGCTGTGTGATTCTTAAGTTCTGCCTTAGTGTTTCTTATTTCCAAACAATTACAAATTATAACTAACATAAAGGACACTTCCCACATGAGCCACACGCGAGGAAGTTGAAAATCTCCCTCTATCCACCCAGCCTCTGGTGAGTGTTTCTCAGACAGGAGAATTCCCTTAAAAATATCTCCCTTAAAAATTATCTCAAAATAAATTAACATCGATAAATTACTACATTACTCTCTGACCTTGGTCTGCAGTTGCCTAGCAGTGTTAGAGATATTGAAAGGATCAGCTTCAGAGTTTCCAAGGTTTTTGTTTGCCCTGCTTTGGGTGTTTTGTCTAGAACAGTCCTTCAGCCTTCTAGACTTTAATCTGCTTTAATTTTAAAGAAGTAAATAGTCAGGTTTATGTGGTGGCATGACTTTGGATTCGGGTCTGGCTGATAGTTACTCATGCTTTGATATGGGTTGTGCATCTTTGGCAGGAATCTCGGAGGAGTCACAAAGCTGTTCTCATGTGTATTATCATTAGGGAGCACACAATTTGTGCTAATTTCATTTATAGCAAGATTTTTGGGTCACTTATTAAAGTAACGTCCGCAAAACTTGTTTAGTGAGAGGTTATTCTTTCTCCCCTTTTACTCAGTGATGATTTTGTGGGTGATCCTATACAACTACATAAATGTACCATTTATCATCAAATGATTAACTCACCTAATTATTCGCTGATACCTGTGGGGGTTCATGGTAACTTGTGACACCAGCTATAATCCATCATTATCAGTTGTTGCGTTGATATTCAAACTGTTCTCATCCTTCCGAGTGACAGACTTCCGTGTTCTTTATAAACCTCTATAATTCTTGAATTTTTTTTGCAATGTGGCCACATTTTACTTTCCTCATACAAGCCATTTCTCAAGAGGCAAGGTTCCAATGTTCAATTGTAAGAGGGATCTAGAATTCCCTATCTGTGTGATAGGTATGTGTTCGACCATAGAACTGTCACTGCACCCAGAACTTTTCAGAGGATAGATAGGGATATAACTTTATATTTATATAAAATTATGGTTTTTATATACTATTAATTTATAATATATTGTTATATTTATACCTGGTTACTTATTTACTGTTTACTTATATGACTATTTCTACATAGTGAAACTATTGAGTTCACGAGAATATCTGTAAATCAATTTGTCAGCCCTGAATGTATTAATGTTTTACCTCTCAGAATTCGTAACTTCTTCCCAGTGCAAACCCATCGAACGTTGTTTATATGGAGGCATTTGGTCAATCCCCCTCTTCATATCAATTTTCCTTGTTTACTGTCACCCCCTCTTTCTCACAAAGATGCCCATACCCTGCCCCATCACACACACACTGTCCCAGCCTATTCCTCCTTAGAATGCTCTTCACCCTGTAGAATTCTGTCACCCTCCCTGTCACACCCCACAGGGAAGTACTCCTCACCCTAACCGAGGTCACCTTTTCTCTATACTCTGGTTGGCATCTGACCTCCCACAATGGCTTGCCTCTCACTCCCACACTACTTAGGTCTGCTTCTTCACACTGTTCACCTCACCACTCTTTAATACATTCCCTATTCCGTATATATCATACGATACTCCATGTTTTATTTCCTAATAAATAATAAATCCTAAGCATGAATCCCCTTCTCACTTTGTTTGGCCTCCAAGCCTCCATATAAGACACCTCTGCACATATGGCCAGGAGTCATCTCTGGAAGCTAAATATCTCTTTGAAAATGAGATACGCATACCTGGATTCTGGGAAGGGTCCCTTGTGAGGGATAGCATGCTGCTCACCGCTTCCCGTTATTTGCCCAAATCTTTCCTCACACATGAAGGAGAAGCTACTACTCAAGCTAAAGCTTTTGTTCTCTATTTAAGTGTGATGTGCTTATGTTACATGTGATATGCTTGTTACATGGCTTCATTTCTTCAACCTTAGTTGGCACGTTTTAAGCCTTAATTTGAATGATTTTCAGATTTATTTTCTGTGTTGTAGAATTTCCAGTAAAACAACTATGGTGGTAGAGATGCAGATCTTAGCTATGACTTCAGGGACCATGTGTAAACAGAAGCCCTCAAGTTTAGCCTAGAACAAGACTAATGAAGTCATGGACCTTTATATGGGCTGGTCTGAGCTATATTTAGGTGCTGAAAACTATGTTGGTTTGGAGTTGGCCTCACTTATGTGTTTGGGGACAATTGAAGACAAATTTACTTTGCCAAATTTTATCTTCCTGGGACCAACAGGTTGAAACGGACCGAGCTGGTCAGGTTCTTCTCCTGGCACAGGAGACAGAAAGCCTTCTCATGTTTCTGTTCATCTCATGTCTGGTTGAGGATGGGACTGGAAAGCAATACCAAATGGCACAGAAAATACAGGGAAGGTTAAAGAACTGGAACCACTGATTTAATCTGTCATGTTGAGGCTAATATGCAATATAGCTTTACAAGATAAAATTAGAAACCTTCCATCTTCATTTTGAATCCCTAAGTTATGAGTATCCTTGGGTACTACCAAATAATGGGTCTTTTATTAACTAAATTTGTTCTTTGCCAATGTCATAAATGGTATATAATGCATTCTAATTATTCTCACCTACATTCTTTCGTATCTCTTACTGTATCTACACTGGCCCTTGTCCTTAAAAATTACTTCTCCACATTCATATTGCATGTGTGTGCGTGTGTGTGTGCGTGTGCAAGTCGCTGAGTTTAACTGTGCATATATATGTATGATTGTGGTTTTAGAACTATCCATTCGAGCCTGGTTGGCTTCACCAATGTATACACAAGAGAAGGCAAGGGTTCCTCATCTCCCAGAATATGTAGCCAATAGTTAAGCAGGGAGAGATAGAGCCCATGTCTGCCCCTACCTCTATACATGACTAATTATAGACAAGGCTAGTTTTGTGCATGCCCAGTGCAGGCACTGCAGCTAGTGAGAGTGTATGATTTTAGTGTCTATGTTATGTCTCAAAGATGGCATTTCACAGACATCCTCCATGTCTTCCAACTCTTATATGCTTTGTGTTTCCTATTCTTTAATGTTCCCTGAACCTTAGGGGAGATAAATATCAATGTCTCGTTTAGGGGTGACCACTCAGCTGTCACTTATTCTAAGCACGCTATACAGCTGTCTCTGCATTCACCACTGTTGACTGGAAAGTGGTGATGTGATTAAGGATGAGTGTAACCTTTGTTTGGGGTTATAAACATAGGTACTCAGAAGTCAGTTTGATGATATGCCAAGTTAGATAATCAACAGAAAGTACCCCACTCCACCCACCACCCTGGGCCTGCAACTTTTGACAAAGTTTACAATACTAGCTATGGGTACCGTGGAATGGGCCTTAAAACTAAACAGAAAGTAGTTGGTTGGCGTCAGAATAGTCCTGCCACTATGGCACCAGTGGCTTTATTTTGCCTGGAAGGTTAGTATTATATAGTACATTAGATCCACAACTAGGTCTGTCCTTAGATCCCATTTCTTCCCCTTGTCATAGGACTTTTGGTCTCATGAAAGCCAGCAGGGAGAGAGTTTCTTGCTCAGTTTCAATTTGATTTCTTTATATCTTACAACCAAGATGTGGGTGTCTTCAGGAATAGAATCCCATCATCTAGTTCTGGTGGGCAGCCAAGAGGAATGGCAAGAGCTTGTGTTGTTTCAGGAGCCTCTGAAGCCTCCGTCACCAACAACTTCTATGGCAGTATCCCTTGTCCCACTTTGGGAGTTTGGTTTAATAACCCATGCCTTCTAGAGGCAGTATTGTCTAGCCATGCAGACTATCTCCCTTCAAACTCTTTCTATAAAATTACTATATTTTAAAGTTGGATTACAAGGTAATAGGTATCTTTGTGGCTTTTTCATATACCATTTATTTTGATTAACTTCTTCTCTGTCCCCTCATCTCTTCCATCCTCCCACCCCCAACTCTCGCTTATACCTTAATGTCCTTACTATTCCCTTCTATATTTTCATTTTATCTATGTTCTGCTTCCACCCTGCTCTGAAGGCAGCTTCTACCCATTGTGGTCTCTAAGTTACTGGCTCCCATAGGCGCTCCAATTAAACATCTGTACTACAGACAAAGCTAAGATCCACATGTGAGAGAACACATGGTATTTGCCTTTCTAGGTCTGGGTGACCTCAATCAGCATTAATTTTTTTTCGTTCCATGTATCTACCTGCAAATTTTGTAATTTCATTTTCTTTATAGCTGAATAAAATTCCATTGTGTATATGTACCACATTTTCATTATCTCTTCATCAGTTGATAGACATTTAGGCTAATTCTATTTCCTGGCTATGAATAGAACAACAGTGAGCATGGCTGTGTAAATATCTCTGCAGTAGGAGAGAGAATCCTTTGGGTGCACACCCAGGAGTGATGCTGCAGAATCGTATGGTGTCTAGCTTTCTGAGAAACGTCTAGATTAATTTCCAAAGTAGCTGCCCTAGCCTGTACTCCCATTGACAGCTCTTTCCCCACACAAGCACCAGCATTTGCTGTTTGTATCCTGGATGGTGGCCTTCTGGCTGCAGAGAGATGGAATCTTAAAGTCATTTCACTCTGCAAGTTCTTGATGGCTAAGGATGTTGAACATTTTTAAAAGTGTTTACTAGTCGCTAGGTTTCTTCCTTTGAGAACTGTGAGCTTATTTACATAGACTTATTTTTTTAATTTGGGTTGCCTGTACTTAAAACAATCTATTTCTTTTAAATTTTGATGTTGCTCTCTCTTCCACTTTCTCTTTCTCCGAAGATAATTGACTTAGATTTAAATCTTTTTTTTTCAAAAATTGCTAATATTTTACATTAACTTTGATGGGAAAAGTAATTGCAGTGGTATATTATATTATCATCCATTAAAATAGAAATTAGCGTGTATGTACTCTTTGAGCTATTTGACATACCTTAACTTTATTTCCAGAACACTCATGTAAGATGTTCATTTAATATTCTTGTTTAATTGTGGAGGAGGAAATAGAGGGTTAACAAACTAAGCCAATCAACTAACAAATAGACTGATTATTTCAACTCTCCAGGATGCACTCTGTGCCACAGGCTGTTTTGCCTCTGCCTGTCACTGAGTTCCTTCCATCCTCCATCCAGGGACCTTGCAGCGTCTTCCCCTGGAGACATTATTTTACTTGCGGCACACATTGTGTGATAAACAGTGCTGATAAAGGCAAAGCAGAATAAAGTCCTAAACCCGCTTTCTTACTTGGGTTCAATAGTAAATAGCGATTGTAATGAGTTTGTGTCATCTTTAGCAGAGGCAAGAGAGAGAAAAGTCAGTTGCACAACTGGCTAAAACACTTAGGTCTGATTAAAAAATAAAAAAGACGCTTCAGTTTGTTAAATGCTATCATGGGATCCCTAGGAAGTTACCAAACACTGTTATTCANGGAATCGTTTAAAACATTCTCCTTCCCCCTTCTTTTCCTGTTTATATGGAATCTGTATTTTCCCAAATAAACCCTGGAAAGTAATTCTTCCCTTCCACTCATTCATTCATTCCACAAATACTGAACAGCACCTTTGCTGGACACTGGGGTAGGCTGAGGAAATACTGTTTGAACAGCAGATAAAAATCCCATCCTTGGATTCTAGTCTAGGATCTGCCCTGGTTGCAAGAGTAAGAAACTCAAGGATGCCCCTGCTGGGTTTCCTCCTCCTATCTGTGTCCCTAATCATCTCAGTGCAATACCAACACCCTGCAGAAACACCAGGAAGATGACTGCTCTTTAGAATATAGAGGAAATTGGGGAAATGTAGCTATCTTCCTTAATCTCCATTGCTACATCTTGTTCTTGAAGAATTCACGCAAAGATCACATGTTTTATAAATGTACGCAATTGTTTGTGTTTGTGTTTGGGGAATTGTTTAGAACGGAGCTATCCAGAAGGGCAAAGTGGACTCTTAGCTTGGACTTCTCTGCCCTTCCCTCTCCCACCTTCCCTCTCTGTCAGTCTGCTTTCCCAGGCTGTCTTCTGAGGCAGCTGCTAGAGTTGTCTTCATAAAATTTCCAATGACTCCCTGCTGACTTCTTAATACAGTTCAGTCTTTTAAACAAGTGTTCGGGGACCTCATGATCTGCACTTACCCCTACCACTTTTTAAGAGCCTCGTTTTCCATCGCATCCATTAGTGCATAGTGCATGCTGCAATCGTCTTCTATGATCACCCGCCTGATCCCCAGCCATGCAGCGTGTTCATGCCTCCTCACCCTTGCTAGCCCCAGAACCACCATTACTTCCCCCACTAATCAAAATCTATGCAACCTTCAAGGCCCAGCTCATTTACAGCGCATCCCCAAAGCCTTCCCTTATCGCTCTGTCAGAATTAATTACTTCCTCCTCTGTGCTCACACAGCCCACCTCATTCTTCTGTTTAGCACATTTTTCTATGCTGCTTCATCCAAAGAAAATCTGCTTACATTTCTATTTCTGCTATTCTCTTGGATGCTTCAGAATCAACCATGGGTTCATGGTAGTCCAATGCTGCATCTTCCAGTGCTTTACTTCTAAAATGACCTCCACACAATATCACACATTACTGGATTATAGTCACACTCTACGTTTCTGCAAGATCAGCTGTGGTCAGTTTCATAAATAATTTCATTTTTAAGATGTATGCTGTGACTTGATATAAGGCAATCCTAGGTTGAGAGCCCTTCTGTTTACTTGCTTTATAGGCTATGATGAATGACTTCACTTTTTTGATCATTTTCCTCGTTTAAAAGTGGGCATTACAGTTACTTTAGTGAACTATTACAAAGATAAGAAGCTAAGTGTTTACTAGTATGCCTGTCACATAGCAGTGAGAAACATGTAATGACCATTATTAGCATTTTTATTTTAGAAGAAATCACAGTTGACATTATTGACTTCCCACAGTGTGCAAACTTGTCTCCATACTTCACTGTATTATTTCATTTCGAACTTATACCCACCCCTATGATGATTCACTGTTGTTACAGAGGAAGAAACTGGGAGGTTAGCAGTTTCCTGGCATCTGTGCAATCAATGAGGGGTATGCTTGAATGTGAACCTCATCCTTAGACCATTGATTGATTGGTTGATTGATTGATTGATTTAATGTGTGTTAATGTTGTATGTGCACATATGCAGGCGAACCATGCATGTACTTGGTGTTCATGGTGTCCATAGAGCTCAAAAGAGGGCTTCAGATCTCCTGAAACTGGAGTTACAGATGGTTACAAGCCACTTTGTGCATGTTGGGAACTGAATTCAGGTCTTCTCCAAGAGCAGCCAGTGCTCTTAATTGCTGAACTGTCTCCAGCACCAACAGACTCTCAACTATCAGCACCATTAGGTAGGTTTGATAATTAGCAAAATGAAATCTTCCTGTTTTGCAGGGATAGAGGAATTGTCTGGTGACACCATCCCAAAGCAGAGCTTCCAATGCAGTATTTGCGACTCAGGGTCCTCATGGGAATGATTTATTCTGAGGCACCATTATGCTAAATAGCCTTTTAAAGTCTCTGCAGAGTTTATTTCTCCCCCAAGAGTTTTCTGCTCCTTTTCTAAATGATTTACTCAGTTATAATATGGCAAGACAAATTAGGTCATCATTTTCCTCAAAACTTTTCCCCCACATGGAAATAGGCAGAAGTTGAGTCAGCTAGGATGGCATGACACCTTCAACATCTCTAGATAAGCTCTAAACTTCCCTTTAGTTTCCTTGTGGTTTCACTGTGGTGAACAGATTAATGTCTGTTGCACCATCCAGCATTTTCATTTGCCATCACAGAAACTCCTAGTGTTTGCTATTTTAGTCACACTGAGTCTGACTTGATCTGAACTAGGAAGTCCTTCTGGTCTGACTAAACACTGATCTGTATTATACATTATTTTAAATAATTCCCAGGTCCAAATCAAAGAAGTATCCAAGCCCCTCTCATTTGTGTATTTCTCTCTTCTTCTTTTCTTTTAATGTTTTACCTTCCTTTTTATAAAATATTAGCTCTTTGAGTGTTTACATCTTTGGTCATCTTCACCCCTCCCCCAACTCTTCCCAGATCCACACCTCCTTTTCCAACTTTGGGTCCCTTTCTTTTTTAAACCAATCAAGATCAGTTTGTGCTATCCAAGTATTCTTGAATTCTGTTTCCCTGGGGGCACAGTCAATTTAGCAGGGATTATACTCCTGGAAAACTGACTCCCCCTCTTCAGCAGCTGACATTGTCAATACCTCCAAGACTAAGGGGTAGGGTTTCCGGTCCAGCTCTCCTTTCCATACTAGCATTTGCTCTGTCTTGAGCTTGCACAAGCTATGTGCCTGCTGTCACACTCTCTCTAAGTTCACTGTTGTGCCCAGAAACACGTTTTCCTTGTCATCTACTGCTTTTGGTCATTACACTCTTTTGGGCCCCTCTTCTGCCATGATCTCTGAGCATTAGGAGTAAGGACTGGAGTATATATGTTCTGTTTAGGGCTGAGTACTTACAGTCGCTTATTTTCTGTGCCTAGACCAATTGTGGGTCTCAGCTAATTATCATCTGCTGACGAGAACTGAGAGATGCATTACTTCATGGGTATAACTACAAGTTATCAGGGTCAGATTTAATACCATGTCTGTCTAGGAAAATATGTTTTCCATTAGGAACTATGACCTCTTAGCCACATGTTCTTGACCAGATATTGATGCCAGGTACAGGTTTCATCTTGTGAAATATGAGCTAAATACAATCAGAAAGTGGTTGGTTACTTCCAAGATGCTTTCTTGCTCTTTAGTTTCTTCCCCTCAAATATTTGGAAATCTAATATCTACAGTAATATTTTTCTGGTTGGATTTTTTATCTTTCACAAATGCTGAACTCCAAAGTTTTCTCTTTCCCCTCTCACTCCCTTCATTGTTTCCTTCAATTATAGATTATTAAAATATATATGATGATAAAAATATAAAAATGTTGTTCAGGCTGGACGGTGGTGCCTCACGCCTTTAATCCTAGCACTCCGGAGGCAGAGGCAGGCGGATCTCTGTGAGTTGAAGGCCAGCCTAGTCTACATAGTGAGTTCCCTGTCTCAGAAGAAAATTGTTGTTCAGGTATACTTTTAACTACAGTTTTTCTACATGTAAATTTCATGATTAAAGAACACATTAATTTATATGTATGAATATCACATTAATTTTTCTCTCCACTTGCAATCTAGTTTGAGAGATTTTTTATAAATATTTAATCGTTTAAAATTTGTATTCCCCACTGTAAACATAGGACATTATTTGTTTTGAAAATCTTAACAAAGATTTGAAGTGAGATTTCTTATTGAGAATAGTGAGTCAACTGCTCTTTATTTATAGTCTCTCCAGACAGTCCACAAAATGAAATGATTGTGATATTAATTAATTAATTATAAGTGTATGTGAGTATGTGTGCATGCCATACACATGTGGAGATTAAAGGAATCAGCTCTCTCTACCATGTAGGTCTCAGGGATCAAACTCAGGGATGATGGCAAACAGCTTTACCCACTGAGCCATTTCACCAGCCCGATTGACATTTTTAAAGGCATTGACTTGGAAGCACAAAATGAGTAGAAATTAACTAGTTTTCAACAAACAAACGCAGCACACAGAGAGAGCTCACTGACCAAGCTAAGCACCTACAGTGCTGATGAAAACAGACAGACTCACTGGGCAGACACCTCGTGGTACTCAACGTGTGACGGCAGCTCTCTTGGGGTAATGAAGGGAGGACTGGCTACAAGGTGTTTCCTCCAAATTCCCTTACTCAGTTTACTCAATCAAGTAACCACACAGATCCTCCTGACCTGCCCCTCCCCCCAGGAAGTAGTGTTTCCAAAGTGAGGCTCAGGAGAAGGCTAAAAGGATGGGGGCGAGGGACACGTCTAATACATTTAAACCACGGCACCTTGTCACCGCCGCCACCACATCTCTGTTCTTTGAATGTGTATGCCCTGCGTAATCATCTTTCTTTTCCTGTTGCTCCTAGGCAGGCAAACGAAGACTGCTTCCCGGAAGACACACTGGTGTTTAGGGTTTCCTCAACGGATAGTTTGCCCCACCCCACGTTCACTGTGAAGCTCAACAGTGGGGCATCATTTCTCTGATGAAATTAAAGAGGAACACAAGATGAAGCATTAGATTTTATTCGAGGGAAGGTTTTAAAAAGTTAGAATTGGGAAGCAAAAAAAGAAACAGAATTAGAAAACTAATAGTTCAGAGAACAGAAAAACTTAGCAATAAAAATCACATTGTGTCTTTACAGGCATAAGAAAAATTACTAGTCAAACTACTGTAAAAAAAAAAACAAAATAAAGCAACAAAAACCTGCAAAAGCAGTGATTTCATAGAATTAAAAGCATAATAAATATTTAAGTTAATAGAAGAGTTTTTGGAAACATTAAAATTATTTATTTTTTATGAAGTTCATTCATTTATTTTACATCCAGACCAGTTTCCCCTCCCTCCTCTCCTCCCATTCCTTTCCCCCACCTCTCCTCTGCCCTGCCCCCATCCATTCCTCCTCCATTTCTGTTCAGAAAGGGGCAGGCCTCCCTTGGGTGGCTACAAAGGATGGCATATCAAGTTGCTGTAGGATTAAGCTCCTCCCCTTGTATTAAGACTGGGCAGAGCAACCCATCATGAGAAATAGGTTCCCAGTAGCCAGCCAAAGCGTTAGGAACAGCCCCTGCTCCCAGTGCTAGCAGGGCCACCAGTAGACCAAGCTGCACAATTGTCACACATATGTAGAGGGCCTAGGTTGATTCCACACAGGCTCCTTGGCTGTTGGTTCAAACTCTGTGAGCTCCTATAAACCCAGATTAGTTGTTTCTGTGGGTTCCCTTGTGATGATCTTGACCACCTGGCTCATACAACCCTTCCTCCCTCTCTTCATCAGGATCCCCTGAGTTCAGCTCAATGTTTGGCTGAAGGTCTCTCTGCAGCTCTTTCCATCAATTACTTGATGGAGGCTCTCCGATGACTATTGGGGTAGTCACCAATCTATGAGTACAGCAGAGTATCATTGGGCATATTACACCAGGACCCGAGGGTGGATAGCCCAGAGACCTAGGATAGAACCAAACATGATCTGAGAAAAAAAAGTCAATGTAAAGATGCATATTAGAATATTTGAAAAGAGTTTCATATTAATTATAAGAATGTGTGTGCGCCTGCATATGCCTGCATGTGAATGTGAGTGCAGTGCCCACAGAGGCCAGAAGAGGGCGTTGCATCTCCTGGAGCTGGAATTGCAGGCAGTAATGAGTTTCCCCATGTGGGTGCTGGGAAAGGAATTCCATTGTTTTGCAAAAGCAGTATGCACCCTTACCCACTGAGGTATCTATTCAGCCCACAAAATAAAGGCTTAAAAAAAATCCAGAAGGGACAGCAGGGAGCAGTTACAAACAAATGCCACAAGGAAAACAATAATAATGAAAAGAAAGAAGATGGGTGGAAAAAATCAGTAATTACCACGTCATCTGAAGAAGAACAGTATTCACATTTAAAGCAGGTTTTGAAGTTCAGTGTGTTCGCTGTCCAGATGTTACACAGCTTCCAGACGGTTGACTGCTGTATGCTTCTTAATCTATTAGCACGAAATAACCTTTTCCCATGTTATTTGTTTATAACTGTTATTTTATCTTACGTTTTTGAGTGTTTTGCTTGCACATGTGTCTGTACACCATGTGAGTGTCTGGCACTCACAGAGACTAGAAGGGGGCAGCAGATCCCCTGGAGTTAGAGTTACAGACAGTTGTAAATGAGCAAGTGGGTGCTGGGAATCAAGTCAGAGTACTTTAGAAGAACAACCGCCTCACCAGCCCCCTTCCCATGTTATTCTACCATATTAAAAGTAAAAGTCGTCTTAAATGTCTGCATGATAACCCATGGAGGAGCCATGTTCTAATGCACTTGTACCGTTGTCATGTGTGGTTCTTTGTTCCGGTACTACTCCAGATGAGCCCTGAACTCGCAAATGGACAATTGTTCTTCCCTTAATTCAGCCATGTAATTAGGGGACAGGTCTGCCATGGGTGGAGGGCTGCTAGCTATTACAGCCTCTGTCCTTTGGCCACTGTGCTGAGAAAGGCTTAAGCATGGCCCATCATGAAAACTTGCCTGGAGTGAAGCTGGAACGTGAGCCTGGAGCTACCATGTGAGCCTGGGCTCACAGAAGCCAGCGTTTTGAGCCACCATCCTGAGAACATCAAGCACAGGGAAATGGAAATGAGAGAAGGGGCAGAGAGACCCAGGGACTAGAAGAGAGGGGATGGGGCAAAAGCAATGAGCCTGGCGGTCCTTACATCCTTAACTACAGCTCCCCAAGCTGGCCTTACTCAGTGAAGCCCTCCGCACTGCACATGCTTACACAGTATGCCTGTCTTTTTGTTATTTGTAAATTATTCAGCCTTCCCTAATGTAAGCTCTGAAATGGAAGCTGATATTCAGGTTGTTTACAGTAGATAGTTAGTGAACACGCTTTAACTGAACTGACCTACCTGCACGTCCCCAGAGAAGAATAGTACAGTATAGCGTATGGGCTTTAGAAACTGGCTGGCAGAGGTTTGAATTATGAATCTTTAAGATATTTGACAAATTACTTCGTATGTTAGGGGCCTTGATGCTTTTTTTCATTTTCATCCTCATCAACATTTTCACCTTTAGCGTTTGTTGAGCTCTTGTGTGAGGCGTATAATAACCGGTGGCTTGCAGGTCGGGGTGACTTAATTTGAAGGGCGGATATTTTTCATGACATGATTATGATCTGTAAAAATGAGAATTAAATGAAGCAACCCAGATGAAGCATCAAGTCTAAACAATGTTTTTCTTTCCTCCCCCTCTTTTCTTCTGGACATAATCTCTTCCTGCTAGGCCGGTGTTCAGAGCTATGGCCCCTTGACTTTAGACAGGTGAACCTGCTTCCTGTTTGCCGTTCTAACTTGCTATCCTTTATCTCCTGGCCTTTGGACCTGGTGTGAGATGAGATCAGAGTGACAGCTGTAACACAGTATTGGAACCCAATAAATGCAAAGGCTTGTCATGTTTTCCTTTGGAAGACTAAAAGTCAGGAAGAGGCCAATTCTCTTTAGTTTGTAAATTTAACGCAGTTCTCATAATGACAGCAAGACAGTCTTGTCTCTCTCCTCCGAACTGAGAAAGCTGGTTCTGAAGTTCACATGGAAACACAGACAAGCTGGAATAACCAGGAAATTTCTGAGAACAAACAGCAGAGAAGATGAATTAGCCCCTCTAAATAGCAACACCGTTACCCAATCTCAATAACTGAAACAGTGGGGTGCTGGTATCTGAACGAACAAGCAGACGATAGAAAGGCTGGGGAAAGAACCAGCTAATAAAATGTTTTTGTAGATTAAGTGGTGAAGGTGGTATATCAAAACCCAAATTAGACAGCACTCCTTGGCAAGGCTCCGAAAGGGAGGAAACACCAGAAGCACAGGCCGGGATCCGATTAAGGGATTGCTGTGAGCATCAACTACAACTACATATTCACCTGCCCTTCGCCTGGAATCTCAGCTGTAGATTAAAATGCACATAGGAAAGGTGTTAGGTGTGCGAAAGTTGTTCACATTAGCTGATTTATAGTGTTCCCCAAGGGGGGCCCTGGATAAATTGTGGTCTGACTGGGCATTAGAATGCTATTTAGTTTCAACAACACAGAGAGAAACTGTGGGAAGGCAGCTTCGTCAGTAAAGTGCTTGCAGCAAAAGCAGAAGGACCCAAGTTTAATCTCCAGAATCCACGTGGAAAATCCAGCTGTGGTGCCATGTGCTTATTACCCATGCGTGGAGAAGTAGAGATGTAGAGAGGCCTGAGGTTTGCTTGTCTGCCAGCCTAACCACTCTGGAGGGTTCCAGGCTGACGAGAGACCTTTAAACAAAGAAAGAAACAAAGTGGATAAAGCCTCCTATGGAAAGAAATCCAAGGCTGTCCTCTAGCCTTCACAAGCACAGGTACACACATGCACATACATGCAATCATATGAACAGGTACACACACACACACACACACGTGTGCACCTACCAGGCATGGTACCGGTGCATGCCTATAGCCCTGGAACCAGAGATGTTAAGGCAGGAGGATCAAGGCCAGAGTCTCAGCTGCATAGTTAGGTCAAAGCCAGCCTGTGTGACGTAAGATCCTGTGGTGTGGGATAATTGTCTATGTTCTGTCAATTATGATTTAAATAAACGCTGATTGGCCAGTAGCCAGGCAGGAAGTATAGGCAGGACAAC
>LOJH01014171.1:8922-23435 GCA_001685095.1 Ellobius talpinus | reverse complement strand
AACTCAGGACCTTTGGAAGAGCAGGCAATGCTCTTAACCTCTGAACCACCTCTCTAGCCCCCAAATATTACTTTTTAATAGAAATGAAAAGCATAAAGATATCATTGTAGCAAAATATGTAGGTGCAGGTCTATCTGAAAACAAAAAGGATAGTCTTCTTGTTCATAACTGCAGTGAATCACTCCTCAGTCATTAAAGGTGCTCATCCCAGAGTGCCAGCCACCACTTCATGTGCTCACCCTGGGATGCTGGTGACCCCTTCAGGTGCTCTCCCCCGAGTGCTGGTGACCATCTTCAGCTGCTGTGCCAGCAGACCACTGATACTGACTCTCTGACGGACATACCTGAAGTATAATGCCCCCCCATGTGACCTGGTACCCAGAGGAGAGGCACTAAGTACGCAGAGGAGAGTCACAGAGAGAAGGTGTCCCAGGGGAAAGTGACCACAGAGAAGCACGGCCTGAGTCTTGAGAAATGAGTGTGAATGAGGAACATGGAGAAAGGGCAGTAGAGACAGTACTGGCAGAATTCATATGTTTGTGGCCTGGCGCACAGCTGATCCTCACCAAACAATCTCACATGTTTCTGGTGAAGCAAGGGTGGTAGGCATGCTGAAGTGGGGAAATCAAGAGCTGTCCACCCGACAGACGGGAGGAAGTGACAACTCCTGGGTGAGGTGGAGGGAATTCGACCTCGTCGGGGGCATGTTGAGACTGAGGTGACTTCACAACATATGAGAAGTGTAATGTAGTTATGATAGAACTCCAGAGAATGACTGCGTACAGGTGCTGGGCCTGGGCCCGGGCAACAGCTACACTGAGAGAAGATGGCAGAAATGAATGTGGTGAAGAGCAAGGCCAGTGGGCTGGGGTGGAGTGGCCAGGCGAGAGCCGATCTAGCAGCAGAGGAAGAGTGAGCCGCAAGCATGGGAAAGCTGAGATGCAGGGTTGGGCTGGACTCATGAGCTGAGAGGTTCCTGTTGCTAACTTGACATGTGTCTTTGCAGATCCTGTCATAAAACGAACCTGAAATCTAGACAGTGGCCCTGGTGGGAGGTGGGCGTTTTGCCCAGTGTTTCTGTTGCTTCACCTGGAGCTGTAGTTTCCTCACAAGGCCTCTGTTTTCCAGAAACTGGCATCTGACCCACGATGTAAAGGAATGCCCCTGTCCAGCTTCCTGCTGAAGCCCATGCAGAGGATCACTCGCTACCCCCTGCTCATCAGAAGTGTGAGTTCTCGGTCAGGCTGACACAGGAGCAGGACCCCTCTGACTGGACAGAGGCCACACACCCAGGGAACAGTGCCCTAACATTCCATGGTCACAGTGTGCTGGTGGGGCAGGGTAAAGGCCATCTTGTAGCTGTGGGACAGCCATCAAGCCAGAGAGGACGTGGAATCACCATTACCAGAACCTTGGGCCCCAGAATGCTTTCTAAGGAGAATACAGGTTTTATAAAGGAACATAGTGAATGTTCTGCAGCTTGGACTTCAGAGATCCTGGCTCAAAAAGGCAACCCCCCAAAACACACACACACACACACACACACACACGACTTAGATTCTTAGGGAGACCCAAGAAGGCAGCCATTATTCTGTCCTATTATGACTTGTCAGATTCATAGTGTCCCGGTTACCCGTAGTCCATGTAATTACCAGCCCCTGTTCCCGCAAGGACTGTGGGACTGTGTGCTTCCCAAGGCAGATGCCTTTGCTTCTCCTCTCACGGGACGTTTCCCTGAGGCCTCACACATGTACGCAGCAGGGCAGAGTGAATGAACAGATGACACAGTGTGACCTACACAACACTGCCCACTGTCCTCCAGATCCTAGAGAACACTCCACAGAATCACGTTGACCACTCTTCCCTGAAACTGGCCCTTGAGCGAGCTGAGGAGCTGTGCTCCCAGGTGAACGAGGGAGTTCGGGAGAAGGAAAATTCAGACCGGCTGGAGTGGATCCAGGCACATGTGCAGTGCGAAGGGTTGGCAGAGGTGAGGCTGTGCGCCGAGCTGGATGCACCAGGGAGGTTCAGGGTAGGGAACCTGCATCACACCTGCACATGCTCACTGACCATGCGGTGCCCATCGTCCTGCCCCACAGCACACCCTGGGTTTGCTGCCCTGCCTTGCCAAGAGAGGCAAAGCGGGGTCTTCCTTGTGAGTTCTTTGAATTTACTGGTAGAAATCCATAGAATCAACTATTGATTTTTTATAGAGCTGGAGAGAATTCTAAAGTGATAAATAGAAAATTTTTTTGTTTGTATTTGTTCTAGAAAGGTGTGTAATTCAAACTGTATTGCTCCTAGAAAATCTTCTACAGTACCCTCAGGTGCTAGGTACTGGCCTTCCATGGACAGTGGAGTTATTTGCTCTCAAACTTACAAAGTGCCATTTTCTTCTCCCTAAGCAACTTATTTTCAACTCCCTTACCAACTGCCTTGGTCCCCGGAAGCTTCTGCACAGCGGGAAGTTATATAAGACCAAGAGCAACAAGGAACTGCATGGGTTTCTCTTCAACGACTTCCTGCTGCTCACCTACATGGTCAGGCAGTTCACCGCATCCTCTGGCTCCGAAAAGCTCTTCAGCTCCAAGTCCAGTGCTCAGTTCAAAATGTATAAGACGGTGAGTCCCACATCTGCCGCAGGTGGGGCCTAAGGACGCTCTGCCTTGAGCGCGCACACGCATGCATGCACATGTATACACACATGTATACACACACGCGCACACGTATACACACATGTATACACACATATGCACATGCATACACACGCACATGTATACACACATGTACATGTATATACACACATGTATACACACGCACATGCATAAACACATGTATACACACGTACATGTATATATACACACACATGTATACACACATGCACATGTATACACACACGCATATGTGTATACACACACACACACTGTCCATCCCCTGCTTCAGTGGCTTTCAGTGTCCTTTGCCACTTCCCAAGGGAAGGAGCCCTGTGTGCCAGCCCTTGACTGCCTGCTGCTGTGACACTACCGTGCCACAGCTGGCATTCCTCTCTCCATGACTGCAGACATCCAGCCAGGTGGCAGGTGCAGAGCCTGACACATCAGCAGCACAGACCCTCAGAGCTCCTGTCCCAGTCAGGGACACTGACTCGTCCTGCAGGCACCAGCCCCTTTCTGCTTCTCTGTGGGCTCTTCACAACTGTGGTCATACTTGGGTAGAGTCTTAGGACCCATCTCTCATTTTCTCACATATTCTGGCCCTAATTCTTTCAGCCCATTTTCCTGAATGAAGTGTTGGTGAAACTGCCCACAGACCCCTCCAGCGATGAGCCTGTATTCCACATCTCCCGCATTGATCGGGTGTATACCCTCCGAACAGACAACATTAGTGAGAGGTCAGTCCTGCTGACGCGTGACCTGTCCTGAACCCCACAGATTTGCATCCCGCAGACTCACTTAGCCAGATGGCTGCCCTCCCTGCCACATACCCACCAGCCCTGCTTCCCTCCAGTGGAGCTCCCAGGGTAAGCGCCTCTGGTGACTATCCCAGGGGGTGCTGCTGTTCCTCTGCACAGTCCCCTGGTAACTGCCACCATGCTGAGTTACCACCAGTGTGATGTGTCTTCCGGCTCTGGGCTCCCAGTCCCTCACAATGGCCTCATGTTGTCAAACACTGTCTTTAGCAAGTCAAGTCTCAGCACTCTTTAATTAGCAGCCCAGTCTATCACTTGGACTAAGATTAGGTGATAGCTAGAAACCTGCTATACAAGCTTGAAGCCAAGGCTGGCGAAAGAGAGCTGTGGAACTGGGCTGTGCTTGAGCACGGAGGTGCCTGGCCATCCTTATGGCCATCATTCTGCTTTTCCTTCAGGACGGCCTGGGTCCAGAAGATCAAGGCTGCCTCAGAGCAGTACATTGACACCGAGAAGAAGAAACGGGAAAAGGCTTACCAAGGTACCTGCTGGTGCCCCAGCGGTGGGAACCAGCTCCCAAGGAGGACGGGTAGACCACAGTCTAGCTCTAGAGGCACCAGCTGCCGCCCCTGCAGGGAAGCCTGGAGATGGCTTCATACGACAGCAGGAGAGCCTGGGCACCTCCCCTCCCACTGCCCGTGTTCCAAACTGCCCTGAGCTCTCCCACCTGCTATGGGACCCCACACGGCCTGCCTTCTCTCTGCAGCCATTCCTGCCCCTTCTCCCTCCCTCCACTTAATGACTAACCTCACCCTGGTGGGGCTCTGCCATCCCACTTGAGTCCTTTGCTGGGTATGTCACTCTGACCCCAGGCCCAGTTGGCCCCTCCTGCACCTCAGCCCCTCCACTGTTTGGCACATATCTCTCCCCCATTGCTGTGTAGATGGCACTTTCAAAGACTGTACTTGGGTAACCTAACTAATCCTTGTTCCAGCTTCCTGTAGTTACACACACACCCTCTCCCCCACCCCCTCATACTCTGAGGCTCCTCTGCACACCTTCATCTGACTTCTCAGCTCTCTTTCCTCCCCTCCTCCTGGGAATCTACCCTTCTCCCAGCATTGTGCCCCTCAGACAGCCCTCCCGTGGGCTCATACCTCTGCCAGGCTCAACAGTGGGTATGGCTACTCTCCAAATCCCAGCCTTCCAGACAAGCCCTCTCCAGCAGCTCCACCAGCCTCCTCTCTTGGATGGTTCTGCTCTCCCTTTCTGCATGACAGCCCCTGCCTGAGCATCCTCCCTTTGGCCTCCCAATTTAAGGACAGTTTCTCATCCCAAACTTGGGCTCATCTCCAACACTGCCCCATCACGTAGCCCATTTCCCAGTGCTTCTCCCATTGCTATGTCACAGCCTGCTGCCAGGTCTGCCTTTAGGATGCTACCCACTCTTTAAGGCCCAAGTGAAACTCTGGCTCCTCCTTGGCACCTGCTAGCAGCCCTGCTGTGCTAAGTCTGCACCGTTTTTCAGATTTTGCTTCTCTGAAGTCACGCCTGACTCCTGAGGACGAGGGAATCTGTATGTCACACTGTTTGTAGGACAGATTGTCCACCAGCTCAGTGTCCTAAAGGACCTTTGGAAAGCATCCTTAGCCCCCAACCTCCATTTGAATGCCAGGCCCCACCTTCTGTCTCCCCAGTGGAGGCCTGCTCCTCCCCTCCCCTGCCCTCCTCCCTTCCAGTGCTCCCACTCAGGCCCCTGCTGCTGAAGCCAAAGCTCTTTATGTGTTTTTTATTCAGGTTTCCCCTATTTTGTTCTGTACTCCTGAAGGTATGTGTAAATTGCCTTTTCCTAAAGAATACTATTTTAAAAGCTTGCTACTGAAAAATCAATGATTGAATCATTTCATAAAATACATGAGCTCTTAATTTGTCAAAAGTACAAATCAAGGTTTTTCCTGAGTTTCTTGTCTATATGCACTGCTCTGCATCCTCTATGGGTACAATCATTTAGACGTGGTTATTGGCTGTGTGCCAGGCCCTGCAGTGCACACAGTGGGGCCTACATAGACAATCAGGCCAGGCTCTGCCTTCAGGGAACAAGAGCATGCTCCATGGTAGAGACATGGGGACATCAGGGAGCAGAGCACTGCTTATAGACAAGGTTACCCACCTCTGAAACTGAAGCAAGAGGCCCTCAAGGCTGAGGCCAGGCAGCCTGGGATACTAGCGACAACTTGTCAAAACAAACAGAAAATACAAACCAGAAAACCTGGAGGAGGAAAGGTGGGAAGGCTGCACAGGCCCAGAGACACCAAGCATTCCTTCTGCTTCCAAACCTCACGTTTGCCAGCAGTGTGAGCGCAGGACTTGCTTCTGCCCACACTAAAACAGCTTCAGAACCTCCCTAAATACACGAAACCTGAAACAAACTGCTCACCAAGACCAGGGTCTTAGGTGTCATTGAAGTTTGCGCGACGAGTGGTTCACACTTTATCTGATGTTTACTTTTAACCTTGCCTTTTAAAAACTCTGGGGCAGGTGTAGTGGCTCACACCTTTAGACCCACCACTCTGGAGGCAGAGGCAGGCAGATCTCTGTAAGTCCAGAGCTAGCCTGGTCTACAGAGCAAGATCTGGGCCAGTCAGGGCTGTCAGTGAGTCTCTAAAAATGAAAAGCAGAAAGGGGAAAACTGTTGAGTTGAACAGTCAGGTCGCTGAAACAGAAGGATTCCAAGTTCAAGGCCAGCAGCTTGTGCTAGAATGAAACCCTGGCCTTTAAAAACTTGTGAGTTGAGCACAGGGTTTTTCCTAAGACTCAGTTTTCCTCACCTATTAAACAGGAGCTACCTTATAAGGCAATTATGGAATTAAATATAATCCATATTATATCTAGCACATGCCTAACACAAAGTAACCAGTACATGTTATTTTCCAGAAGTACTGAACAAACAGATGCATTTTAAAATTAATATTATTATTCATAGGCATTTTTGTGGTTACGAAGCCTAGATAAGCAGTCACGTGACACAGTCACTTCTCCCGGTGGGGCGGAGGAAGGAGACTGGCAGGGTACAGCATTTCAGGCCCAGCTGTCAAGGCTACACAGCAGTGGTACACAGAGGGAAGGAGGCTGAGGTGACCGAGACTAACCGGGATCTTGAAGGATGACTAGGATCCTGATGGGCAAAGACAACCAGAAAGGCATCCCTAGCAGATGGCACCACCTGGGAGAAGCTAGCTCATGAGCAGTAGCAGATGACAGCAGCACTGGCCTAGGGCTCATGGTCTAGATAGAGTGACACACAGTGAGGGCTGGAAGCATGGCCACTGGTGGGACACGCCCTAACATGGGGTTCAGTCTCCAGGGTGGAGACAGAGGGTGTGAGAGCAGACTGCCACCTACAGCATTGCTTCCTCACTGTGGTGTCTGTCTACGTTCTCAGAGAAGTTAACACGACTCTCTTCCTCTTTTGTAGCACGTTCTCAGAAGACGTCAGGTATTGGGCGTCTGATGGTGCACGTCATTGAGGCTACAGAATTAAAAGCCTGCAAACCAAATGGTAAATGCTGCTTTTATTCTACAGATGTGGTAACGCCCTGCTCTTTTCTGGTACCTCTTTTGAATGTGGAATGATGGGTAATTTTTAAAAGGCAGTGTTTCTGGTGTTGCTAGAACCCTGATAAGCTGTTTATTGGGCCATTATCACTGTTTCCCAGTAAGAACCAGCATCCCCCATCTTGATTGCTAATGCATGAACAAAGCATGTCACACTAGCACCTTCTTAGGCTTGTGGGGAGCAGTCCTGCTGTTAAGAACGTACACTTGCTCCCGGGGATTATGGCATCATTGGGAACACGGGGCCATACTGCTACTCAACTCTGAGGTAAATGTGTCCCACCAGGTAGTGGCGCTTCTTGCCATGGTCTCTGGTGAAGCAGCCTGCAGACCCTGCCCTGGTTACCCTCTTTACTTACCACACTGCGTGTGTCCTTGGCCGGTCTCTGTGCAGGAAAGAGTAATCCATACTGTGAAGTCAGCATGGGCTCCCAAAGCTATACCACCAGGACCCTCCAAGACACGCTAAACCCCAAGTGGAACTTCAACTGCCAGTTCTTCATCAAGGATCTTTACCAGGACGTACTGTGTCTCACTATGTTCGACAGAGACCAGTTTTCTCCAGATGGTAAGTGTAACTTGGCACAGAGACCTGAAGGTGGGCCCAGTTGTCTGGGATCTGTACTTTACCCAGGGTCCTAAACTGTGCTATTGCCCCATTACAGCTACAGGAAATGACACAGGCCCATGTCAGCTCACTTCGGCAGGAGGTGGGTGTTTACCGGAGGGCATGGTCTCTGAGCACAGGCAGTACCTGCATACATAGGGAAACACTAGTGAGTACTGGATGAGTAGAACATTGCCCAGTCGGCTAACAGATAGGGAGCTGTAACCATGCATTTGTCCACTGTAGTACCAAAGATCGTGAACCAGTGGGCTCCTCACTCAGGGCTTGAAAGCTGTCTCAATCCTGTTTCGGGCTCTCCTGCTCAGCAAGGTTTTAAATCTTAGAAGAAACAAAGATACTTGATCCTCACCTGATGTTTATTCCCCAGACTTCCTGGGTCGTACTGAAGTTCCAGTGGCAAAAATTCGAACAGAGCAGGAAAGCAAAGGCCCTACGACTCGCCGGCTCCTGCTGCATGAAGTCCCCACTGGAGAAGTCTGGGTCCGCTTTGACCTGCAGCTTTTTGAACAAAAAACTCTCCTCTGAGGGCCTGGAGAAGCCAGCACCAGGGGAGCTGCCCACAGGCTGGGTCTAAGAGTGGAAGACTACATTCTCCTGGGCCGAGGAGCATCACATGGCTTCGTCCATCACAAAGCCACATGCTGGGCCAGTATGTTCCTGCACACTAACTTGCTAGCCATCTATGCAAACATGACCTTTCCTATAGACAAACACCACAGCACAGTGCCTTGTAACTAGTGTTAACGTCCAGCTGCGCTAGGTGCCAGGGTTTCCATTTTCAGGGCTATAAAGTATTATGTGGAAATGAGGCATCAGACCACCGGGCGTTACCACTTGGCAAATGTGTCCACTGTGGAGTCGGTGATGCTGGAACCGGTCCACACACGTGAGCCCTGCTGGGCCACAGCACTCAGGAGGGGAAGGGCTGGGGAAGAACACTGCAGCCGCGTGGCTGTGTGGCCTGATACTGAAGTAGCATCTACTTGTGCACTGGATAAACAGAAACTTGATCCTTTTATTCTGGTTAGATTTTATCCTTCTCTGCTCAGACAATGCGGTTTGAAATATAAGGAGGGAAGCTTGATGTACTTTAAATATACTGTGAACTCTAAAATAATGTGGGAATATTTTTCAACTTTAATTTTCTGAAGTATAAATTATGTAAATTCTCTGTTTTGCGTATTTCATAGAAATGCATCTTTAAGCTTTATCATTGCCAACATGTACAGAAAGAGAATAAAAGTATAAGTTTATGAATGTAACTCCTCTCAAAGCTTGACTGTGTGTGAAAGGCTTTTAACAGTTCCCTTCCAAAAGTGCTTACAAAGAATCCTGAATGATGGGTGGGCCAGGAGATCTCCTTAAGTCCACCTCTGGCTTGCCAAGAGCCTTCTGTGCGTCTCTCAGGTTCCTGAGGTTTGGTTTCACAGGTCACTGCTGTGGGCAGGTGAACTGCGTGGGAGCTACGCTGGCACCGACAGGGGCAACCTACAGGGAAGGGTGAAGTGCAGAGGTCAGAACTGTCTGCAGCTCTGCTGCCCTGCAGCTCCAGCAGCCCCAGCACTTCCTTTCCTCTGTCTTGCCACAGCCATAGCCGTACTGCTTATTTGGCTTTTGAATACTGAAATATGAAATTTTTCAAATAGTAACTAAGACTTTGAACACAAAATCCTCCAGTGAAGATCACAGAGTAAAAGTGACAGATCTTTCTTCAGCAGCTAAAGTAGCCAGGAGCTCAGTCAGGGCTCTTCCATTCTCCCCATTCTTGTTTAAATTGGCTGAGTCACTTGGAACACACAGTTCAGTGGACTGAAATTTTAAAGACTTTTCCTTTCGCTGACTCCAGATGCTGACCTCACATACCCGCTGGTTAAAACAGGAAGAAGCTGCTACTTGATACATAAAACTGAAGCAACCAGTATCCCGCTTATTCTAGGAAGCTCCCACTGAAATGTGAGCCCAAGTTTCTAGAGAAGATCCCCCATCCACCAGGAAGCGGGTAGCCCTCACATAACTAGACATCTCCCCCTGCCGAGGAGGCCCCATTAAACCCCTCCAGTGTCCCCCCACCCCCGGGGGCATCACACAGTGGTAGAGCATCCTTCCTCTGAGCAATTTAACCCCCACTGCCAGGCCTGAGTGTCTGTGAGGAAGTTGCACCCTGGAGTGCGAGCAGGACTGAGCTTGAATAAAGCTCTGGTATCTCTGACTGGGGACTGGCCCCAAGCCAGGCACAGAGCCCCATTGAGCACCAAGCATTGGGAGATGGTCAAGCTGTCTTGCTGTCAAGTGTTTTCAGTGAAATGAAAACACCACACACACTTCCTAGTTCATAGCCAGGGCTTAGAAAACTAACTGCTGTTCCTCAGGTCGCTCTTGCAACCGCTTCCTACCTAGAGATAAGCTGCGCTGCGTTCTCAGTGTCTTAAACGTGTGTGCAGTGTGAAGGCAGGAAGCTCTATGCCCACTGGAGGCCTGACCTGGCTGCCCCCTGCAGGGAGGCCAGGTGCTTCTCCAGGAGGTCTGCGATCATCACCCTTCTTCCCACAGTAGGTGGCCCCTGAGAATGGTGGCTGTCTGCTGCTGCCCAGGAGCGTGGTCTCTGTGGTCTGGTCCCTGAAACCTGTTCACAGAAGAAAAGGACTGGATGTAATGCTGATTAAGCAGGCTCCCATGAGAGGAAGAATCCCCTCCCCAGACTGTGCCCCACCCCAAGCCCTCTATCCTTTCTGACAGGTTCCCTGCCAATCTTCTTGCCTCCCTTCTCTGGTGGTTTCTGCAGTTCTCAGACGGGCCTTTCCATGTCTTTAACGCCACCCACCTTAACGGTATGGCAGAGGTGACTAGCTGTCCCCAAGGCACTCCCCTCCACAGTGTTTAGACCCTCCAGGGGCTGCTTTCCTGAGCACATTTGCACTTCACAGTTAGGGACAGCCTTGTGACTGGGTCCTAGCCCAGAAAATATGAGAGGAAGAAACACGTGTTGCCTTTAGTCCTGTCCCACATAAAAAGATGTTAGCAGGCTAAGGTGGTGGTAACGGGGAACTTCTGTTTTGTTTTTTATTGAGACAGAGTTCTTTTAGACTTGATTCTGCAAGCATTTCTCAAGTCACTCAAGTGCTTCCACAAAATGAACCACATAAGCATGCCAAGCAGGTAAGATCTGAACATTGATGACACTCGGACCCCAGTTGCTTCTGGTTCTATCACCGAGGTGCATGCTCTTCCTGTACCTTCCTGTACAGCTGTGTTAGTGATAAAAACGTTCATGTACTTTTCAATGACAGGGATTAAACCCAAGATTTTGTGCAAGCACTGAGATATACCACCGACCTGATATAAAATCTATTCTTTTCAGACGGGCAGTGGTGGTAGCGCACGCCTTTAATCCTAACACTCGGGAGGCAGAGTTTGAGTGCAGCCTGGTGTAGAGAGCAAGTTCCAGGACAGCCAGGCTGTTACATAGAGAAACCAGGTCTTGAAAAGTCAAAAAAGAAAGGAAGAAAGGAAGGGAGGGAGGAAGGGAGGGAGGGAAGGAGGAAGGGAGGGAGGGAGGGAGGCAGGAATGAGTCCCTTGGAAGCCAGGTGCTAAAGATAGCAAAGATCTTAAGGTCCTGAAGGGGGACAGTCTGTTGACCTGTTAACCCACCCACTAATGGTACTTGAACAGAAAACCAAACCATTGCTTTTAAAACCATCTTTCAAATGTTTTTACTCTTATGATGACAGCAGGGGGCTCCCCTACCATGACAGTAGAACCCACATTAGGACCTAAAACAAGTGGGCTGTATCAAACTAAAAGTTTCTGTATAGCAAAGTAGAGAGGGGAGAGTGAAAAGAGACAAGGATAGACAGACAGGCAGGCAGACAGACAAGAGGGTATGTATAAGTAAGCTTCCATCCCAGCAGGCATGTCCAGCCTGTGGCTTGTGGACCACAGTAACTGGGACTTACAAGGAACGAGGCCCAACACAAAAACTCTAACTTAAATATTTGCTATTTCTTGGTAACTCGAGAGCACAGTTGTTGAGTGTGAGCTCTATAGAGGACCATGTCTTATCTTAATACCGAAAGGTTCCATCTTCCTGGAGGGAGAATCTGCTTCCAAGGAGACTGAGAACATCATGACTGAGGAGGAGCTGGGGCACAAAACATCTGAGTGCTGAGACCAAGAGATTTAGTGCCCAGTCCTAGAAGGGTCATCATTCTCAGTACCCACACCCCCACCCCTGCAACCACCACCAAGGCTCATGGGACACTGAGGAAGAGGAAGTAGGAAGAATATAAGAGTTGGACACAATGGCATGGCCTCAGGAGGCAGAGGCAGGTGGATCTCTATGCGCTAGAGGCCAGCCCGGTCTACAGAGCGAGTTCAGCCAGAACTACATAGTGAGTCTCTCTGAAAACATATATATATATATATATAAAGTGTGTGTGTGTGTGTGTGTCTTTGTGTCTGATTGATAATTGGGAGAAGCGCTGTTGCTGTGGGAGCTCCTCCTGCTCCTTCAGCCAATAGCCCTTAAGATCCCAGCCCACTTGGGCATGGGCTCTTACATACAAATGCAGTTGTAAAGCATGTACTCGCTCTCTTGCTTCCTGTTCTAGCTTCCGGCTGCTAGATTTGGTTCCTGTTCCCCGTTCATGCAGAGGACTGTGATCTAGGACAGTGATACATGAGTCCCCCCCCTTAATAAATAACCCTTTATTATACATAATTCTGAACTAGTGTGGGATTATTTTGTAACTTCTGTAATCACGTTGTGAGCTTGGCATGGCTGTCGCCCTCATGAGTTCACAGCAGCCGTGTTATTTAAAGCCAATCCAGCCAGAATTCTGGCATAGATGGGGGAGTGATCCCCAGACCCTGTGTCTTACTGAGGAGCTATTGGCAGCTTTTAACTGCTGAGGGAAGGAGAATCTTTTTCTTTGCTTTCATGTGTTGGCAGTGGTAGGTTCCCCACACATTGTGGATGGGCCCAGCACCATACACATAAGGGCAGCACTAACTACACTTAGTGGGTTATGGAGAAGGAGGAGGGAACAATGACAAGGACATGAGTTTGGAGAGGGGGCTGTGTTGAGAGTCGTTTGGAGGCAGTTGGGAGAAACAGGGATATCTGTGATGTTTCATTGTACACGTGTATGAGATTCTCAAGAATAAAGAAAATTACTGTAACGACTTCTGAGTCGTTAGCTCTCAGCGTGACAGGGATAAGGGAACACCCATGTGCCATGTGCTGCAGTCACAGAGACTAAGCTCTGTGACTAAGCCTCAAAGGGAGAGAAGGGGGAGACAAAGAGGCCAGGAGCCCATGCAATCCTTAGCGCTATATGCAAAACTCTGTGTGGGGGATATTCCCTTTGAAATATACAAAAGTTCATTTTGCCCTCCACCCCTTTTTCTCATGTTTCATTTTTAAAATTACCTATTATAACTGAATTAAGAACAATTTTTGCTGCTGCTGGTGGTAGTTTTTTGAGACAGGGTCTGGCCATGTGACCAGGCTGGCCTCAAATTCTTTTTAATTTTTAAAAATATTATATGTGTATGGGTGTTTCGCCTGCTTGTAGGTCTGCGCACTATACACATGCAGTACCCACGGAGTCCGGAAGAGGGCATCAGTTCCCTATGTGGGTGCTGGAATAAAACCTGGGTCCTGGGGAAGAGCAGCCAGTACTGTTGACAGCTTACCCATCTTCTCCAGTCCCTGGTCTAGAATTTTCTACCCCCCTGCCCTCACTTCCCAAGCACTAGGATTATGAGTGTGCACCACCATGCCTGGCTAAGAGCAAAATGTCCAATCCGGTTACAGTCTGCTTTCAGTGAATAGTAAATGGTAGAGAACTGTCAGAGGCAGGAAGGCTCAGGAAAGAGGAGGGCTGAAGTTACTGGTGAACCGGCTCTGGCCAGTCTTCTTGACCCTCACCTTGTAAAGACAGGTCTGCACTTGTGTTCTGAACCCACCTACACAGAGTTTCTGAGTCCCTTCCTCGCTCAGCGCCCAGCAGGGCAGAGGGAGAGAGCACCGGGCCCACCATCTCACTGCAGGACTTGAACGCCCCCCACTGCCTCCACTTTCCCCTCTTCCTCGCGGGGGAGGGCTCTGCCAGGTTCTGCTCGCTGTTCTGGGCAGTGGGTATTGCAATGCTGTCCACCCAGCCCCACTCCCAGACCTCAGCTTACCGGACCCTTCTTCTCAGCCTCTTTCTTCTTCGGGCTGAGCTTAGAGGAATGGAACGGCCTTTCAAAGACAATCTGGCTTAGGTTGCAGGTCTTCTCTTCCTGAGGTTGATGTGACTTGGATGTACAGACAATCTTTTCAGAACTGAGGAGAAAAGCAGGGGGAGAAATCTCAATTCATCACGAACAATTCAAAAGCAATTGAAGCCAGGTGGTGGTGGAGCATGCCTTTAATACCAGCGCTTGGGAGGCAGAGGCAGGAGAATCTCTGGCCAGCCTGGTCTACAGAGTGAGTTCTAGGACAGGCTCCAAAGCTACACAGAGAAACCCTGTCTCGAAGAAAAAAAAGTTATTGAATGAACTTGATTGATATTCGTTTTGTGAAAAGAAAGGGCTGGCTAGACATCACTGGAGCCCGCCCATCTGGTCAAGCTGGAATAATGTCCCTAAAGGTCCGTATGGGAAGGCTGGGAGCCCAGGGTGGTGGTGTTGGGTATGCTATGGACCTTTAAAGAATGAAGTTAGAGGTCTGGGGGTGAGAGGGACCGTGGAACCGTGGGCTCTTCTAAAATAGGATGTTGGGACCATTTGGAGTCCTGGCCTCCAGCTGCTCTTCCCTGCCTGTGATCTTTACTTTCCTTCTGATTTGAGTTACTGAAAGCTGTGTCAAAGTTGTT
>LOJH01014170.1:6723-20723 GCA_001685095.1 Ellobius talpinus | reverse complement strand
TGTGTGTGTGTGTGTGTGTGTGTGTGTGTGTAGGTCAGAGGACAATTTGCAGGACTCACGTCTCTCCTACCACGTGTGTCCTGGGGATCAAACTCAGGTCATCAGATTAGGCAGCAAGCACTTTTACACGCCAAGCCATCCCACCATCTTGAACCTATGTCTTATTATTAATCATGTTCCCAGCATTTGTCACTAATCAAGTGATTGCTCTGTTCCAACCTTTGTATTAAGCATTTCATTCTGTATTCCCTGTTTAATTTATACAACTAAACTTTGTTAATATCACATACTACAGATGAGGAGATTTCTATCCAGAGACATCAGGTCATTGCCTAACACTGCAGGTTCCACTAATCATGATGCTAGGCTCCCGGCAAACTTGAGAGCAATGCTTTTGTATGCTGCTTCCTACAGAAAGCATGGTTGTGCTTGGCCTGAGCAGTGCCCGCTCATCGGAAAAGAACTGGAATTCTTGCATAGAAGGCTTTCAAGAACTCCTTGGAGAGCTAGTCCGGTGAACTTTTCTATCTGTATGTACCTCAGACTATCACCAGAAATCCTCGGTCATATTATTAATATGTGACTGTATTTCCATCACACATTGTCACATGATCATAGCATAGGTATGTCCAGTTATATTCTTGTCACCACAGCCTCCTCCCTCCATGACACCGTCCAATAATTATTATGTCCTTCGTTCTTCCTCCCATACTTATCACCCATCCTTCAGTCGCCTTTTTCCTGATCACCTCCTTCAGGAGGAATAGTGACCCAGACGGACAGAGGACTAGTCACACAAGAGTACTATGGAATATTGATCATCAGAAGAGGTGGGGCCTTGATGATATGCTTGGCTCTTGAGGACTTAGAGTTCAATATGTAACCAGCAATATTAATGTCACTTGGGGTTCCAACAGAAATACAAACTTGGTGTTTATCCAAATTGACTGGATCATAATGGTTACTATGACCCTACTCCCCACCCCACCCCACCCCCGGGTAAGCTTTGGCACATGGACATTTGGGAAACTTGGCCTTTTCCATGCTGCAGCCATGATGGGGCGTAGGCCATTCCACAGGCTGATGCCAAGTGAGAAACAGACAGAACCAACAGAAGGCAGACTCGACCTATAGCGAACTCAAGGACATGATAAGCCAAGGGGAAGAAAGAGCTCAGAAACTTCCTCAGCACAAATCAAGAACATACATGGACTCTAAACCCAGCAGACCGACCCACACTGTCAAGATACAGATGCAGCAAGCCCAGCTTGGGAACAGTTAAGTAAAAACCAGGTGCCCAAGGTCATGAGCGTCATTCAAGAGAAGCCCTTAGAGAGAGCTTTCCTAAACCATGCTCATAAGTAGTGTACCCAGGGATGGAAACGGCTGATTGAAAAAAAAACTCCCCATTTTGAAAAGCAATTTTGTTTATTTGACTTAATTTTTAAAACCCTAGCTCTCTTATCTACTTTGGGTTTCATTAAAGTCAGTAGATGTGTGAAAGACTTCATCACATTTGAAATTTCCATTCAGCAAATGGTCGGACCCTTGTCTTCGGCTCCATTGTTTTCTGAGCTGACGCATAAAAATAATGCTTCGCTTCCGGCTGAGAGCAGGCAACTTTAACCTCCTGCCTTTTCCCAGCCTCACATTACAGCCCTCTCTGCTACCCCAGCCTCAGCTCTGCAAGCTCCCCAATCCTTTGCCTTCTTTACCCCTTAGTGATAGCTGTTGATAATTCTTACAACTAGAATTCTCTCAGTATTTGCTGGTGAGAACGAGGAATTAATTACACACTGCATCTTCCCTATCAGAGCTGCTTAATATCATATCTGCGCGATAATGTAGTCGCTGATTTAAAAACCAATTCTTGAAGCAAAAATGTCACATTTCCCAGAGATTATAAGTAAATTTACCCAGCCAAGCACAGGTATGTTTCTATCACTTCAAATATTCTGATAAGGAGAAAGAAATAGTTTTTTGCTTGACTTTCAAAAGGCAAATGTTGCATAAATTCAGGCTCATGGGCTGGTATTTTAAAAGCATTATCTTTGGAAAACATTGCGATATCGTGAGGAATGGACACTGTAAAGCCAAAGGCTGGGCCCTTCTCGCAGTGGTAATTACTCTAAAGTAGACTGATTAGTTTTCTTATCTGGCATTCTTGGTAGTAGAGACCCTTGTCATTTTACTTCATTTGATTTGATAAGATGACATAAGAGTTCTCCTTATATAGAAAAACCTCAGTTCCTACTACTGGATTACAATTACCCACATATACATATATGTGCATATATGTGTGTGCATGTATATATGTAAACATGTGTACATGTATATATGTATGTGTATACACATATATCTTCCAGTTTTCAGGCTCGGGACAATTTTATGGTTAATTATATAAAGGACTGGGGAGATGGCTCCATGGGTAAAACACTTGCCACACAAACATGAGGACCTGTGTTCAAATCCATGTAAAGCTGGGCATGGCGGCATACATCTATAATGTCAGCAGTCCTAGTGTGGGGTGGGAGGAAGAGAGAGAAGAACCCTTCACTTCTCACGGGCCCTCCATCCTAGTTTACGTAAGTGATGGACAACAAGGTGAAGGCGACCTCCACACAAACACCATGGTATATACAAGCCCAGATCCACAGACACGAACATAGACATACACGGAGAGGGAGGATTTATTTTTTTTTAATAGTGTGAAGAAAACCTTGGGAATCACTTTCTCGGGTTCATAAATTACGAGTTCGTGATTCATAAAAGAACAGCACCCACATGGCAGCTCACAGTCAGTTCTAGGGGATGCAAAGCCCTCTCGCGGCCTCTGCAGTCACTGATATGCATGGCGCAGACATACACTCATACATATAAAATAAATCAATCCAAAGGAGAAGACAAGATAGAGACTGAAGAGAAGGAAAGGTAAAGGCGCTGGCGGGAGAGAACATGCAAGTCCAGGACAACCCAAAGCTCTGCCCTGCTAGCAGGAGGGAAATGGAGCCTCGGGGACAGCACGCCCACTCCCCTCTTCCTCCATAGAAAGTGTCCTTGTTTGCTGCTCTCTCCTCTCCCAGTTTGGGACAGACGGATCAGGGCCCTCCTGGAGTCACGGCCACAGTGGTAGTTCATTAGAACCTGCACTGACAGAAATGTCACACTGAAAGCCATCAGCTTTCTCTGAGGACTTTGGTCTTAATGTTGAATATGGAAGCAGGTGGAGATTAAAATGTGCTCAATACTCTCTGGGCTGTTAAGCTGTTTGCCATGTGTGCCAGGGAGCAGACAACCTCTGTCACTGGCTACTTTGCCATCATGCTTGCGGAGTCCCATCCTAGGGAAGCCAGGCATGAAAGGGTGGGAAAGTGCAGTCTGCGGTCAGATGGAAAGACGGACACAGTGATTAGAACTTAGAGTCGACTCTCTGCCTGGAAGTCCAGAGGCTTTTTTTTCTGTTACTGGTTTAAGCATCCTTTGGAGGTCATTTAGGAAGAGACTTTGTCTAATTGGAGAGCTGCGGTTGGCCACAAGGGACTTGTAGAACTGCCTTCGTGAATGCGTTTTCCTCTGTCGACTACTCATCTACACCCACATACTGCTGCAAAGCTGAGAGTCCTTCAGAGCTGGGTTTGTCCATCCCTGATTTTAACTGGTGAAGCAATAGATCTGCAGAGAGTAAAGGGCTTGTTCTGAGGTGTATGAGGAGCTCCCCCAAAGCCTGGACCAAACCCAAGACTTTGTCAACAGCATACTGTCTTCCTGTCTGTTCACCAGGTGGTTCGCCAATGGCTTATTTTTAACCACACTGAATCTACCAGGGCCTGGACTAAACCGTAGGCTTTCTAAGGTCAGATATATGTGACCTCTCTCCAGGAAGAACGCATCATCTGGAAATGAGAAAAAGGGATTCATTGGTAGCATATTTTATAGTTGAAAATCATGAAGCTGGGAATCCCCACAGGAATGGAGACCCAGTAGAAGTGCACTTGAGCCCTCTTTGAGGTAGGAAGGGAGGCTGACCAAAGGAGAAGGGTGAATCTAGGGAAGAAAAAGGAGGAGGGTAGTGTGGGGCTGAGCAGCAGGGGCCTCTCACTGTGCTGCAGCCACCACAGCAGCCTGTGGTCCTCTGCTGAGAAGCAGTAGCTGCCACTCCACTTCCAGCGATCCCCTACTGAAAAGCAGGCGGATCTTTGCCCTTTTTTATCAGCCCCTCATTTCTCTTAAAATTGCGATAGAAGATGTGTGAGCATGTGTGGGATTATTCTTTCTCTATTTCTATTTCATCAAATGAAAGATTGACCTAAAACGTTTGGCCAGAGAGAAATAGAAAAGCCAGTTCTAGTTTGAATTACTCGAGTCTGATTCAGTCAGTTCCTGCTCATGATTGCAGCAATTTTGGGAAGCTATACGAGTTGGGGGATGGGAGCATAGTGCATGGAATGAGTTCTGCTTTACTAACCACTATCCCAGGAACCTTAAAATCCCAGTCGAAAGGCACAGAACGAATGAGGCACTGGATGAAAACTATGGACCGACACCCCCACCTCACAACACCATGCTTCAAACCTTTAAAGACACAGTATGAGCCTCTGGATAGTTCTCTAACTTCATGTGGAAGGGGAAGTGAGGTATTGGGTTGGGAGTCCCTTCCTATAAGAAGCTGATGGGTAAGGAGGTGGGAGGGCAGAGAGAGAGATCAGTGTGGAAGCTTGACTTCAGGACCCTCGTTCTTGTCCAAGGAGTGCAGAATCAAACAGTGAGGATTGAGTACAAGGCATTCTGCCCAGTGCTTTGGAGATGCAGAGAGGGAAAGGACGCAGTCCTTCCCCTAAGCCTCTTGCATGCCATAAGGCCTCATGTCATAGAAAGGAGAACTCTCTCTGTCTTTAGTAAACACATTACCATTGACAAGGTTTCCCTGTGTATACTGGGGTGCTAGTTGACAGGCACATCATGAGGGTTAATGAGGTAGACTGTGTAAGGCACTTCAATAATCCCAGATATTTCACACATGCTCAGTGAATATTAGCTACCACCATTATCAGCACCACCATCATCATCCTCATCGTGATCTGGAGCTAGTGAGCGCTGATATATAAGCATTGATGTCTGTGTTGACATCTCACATGGAACGTTACTAGTCAGATCAAGCTTACCATTCCAAAATCGGAAGTCCTGATTGGTTCCTTCCCCAAGCCTGGTCTTGTCTTATCTTACTGTCTGATTAAATGGGATTAATGTCTATATGTTACTTTTCATCACTGTGTCTGAACACTTGGCAGAAATAGCTTAAGGGAATCCTTACCTTAAGGTTGGGGAGTTTTAATCCATCATAGGCAGAAAGGAATGGCGGAGTTCACAGCAGAAACATACGGTAGAGATTCTTTGTATCTTAGTGGACCAGAAAGCAGAGACAGAAACAAAAGTGATTAGATCATCTCCAGGGGCCGACCAGCTGAGCTTAACCTTCAAAGGTTCTGTAGCTGTCAAAACGGCAGCAAACTCTGGAGATGAAGCAGCAAATTCTGGGTATGAAGCATTCAAATCATGACTGATTTGGGGTGCAGGGAGATGTTTTTAGAGTCGTGCCATTTGAGCTCTAGGTCACTCAGGTCAACCCCTTAGGGGACATTGGTGATTTCTTCCCTTTACAGTGCCCCTAACTTCCAGTCACCCAGCAAGTTTTGTCTGTGCTGTTTTCAAAAATACATTGTAAAATCGCCATCGCCGCCCCCTTTTCTGTCTCCACTGTGAAGACTGTGGTCAAGGCAGTGTCCCACCTAGACTGCTGGACCTTTCATTCTTCTGCTAGCACAAAGCCCCAACAAGGTTAACTCCCGTCTGATTCTCCCACGGTGTCAAGCCCACTCTTGCCTGATGATCTCTGCATTCAATTTTTATCATCTATTGGAAACGTTCTTTCTCCGCTCTGTTACTTTCTCAATTTTGCAAATCAGGTCTCTGTTCAAATGGCATTTTTAGAAAGAGGATTTCCCTAGCAGTGTCTCCCTCACCTCTAATCCAATTCCTTCCATTTCCTTTATTCATTTTGGAACATCATCAGAACAACTTTATGGGGTCTGGAAAATGGAAGACTTCAAAGGCGGTGTTTAAGGAAAGTCCTGGAAATTGCGTACCTTACTTCTGCAAAATCTTTTAGCTAAAGTTCTTTCTCATAGGTCCCACCTATCTGTAAGAAATCCAGGAAACATTTTTGCTCAGGAAGAGAAAACGGTACGATGAGCATTGTCACTGACTTCCACAGCTCACAGCATTGAAGGGTGGGACTTCATCCAGACATGTTGGGCTCCAGACTCCCCAGTTTTCTCTCTCCATCTTAGGTTTCCCTTTTATTGTCCACATTCTCAGGGAGCCCATACTCTCTCTTTCTGTTCCCACACTCAGCGCAGCAGTGATAATCACCTGGGAGCTACAGTAGAAGTTTATTGACTTGGAAGTTAGGTCCTAGTTCCACCACAGAGCCACCTACTACTACGAAGGGAATCTGGCCTGTTGATTACCTTAGACCTATGTTATGTTTCCCATCTTTGAACTTGAGGGATGGGTGGGGAGCCATGGGAGCCATGTTGGATCAACAGTGAGGTAGAAACTGAACATGAAAGGACTCCCATTGGAAACAGGAGGAATGGATAACGTTATTCGGAAATAAAGTTACAGCTCCTATGATTTATCATCCAACTATATACAGCTCCAAACACTCTCCAAGTTAGTTCATCTCAGGACCCACATTTTCTTCTTAAATGACTCCCAGAAGCACTGGCCTCTACTAGAAGCATATTGTACAGCCTCAACTGCATTAGAAAATGCATGGAAATTCTTGTTTCCTTGTTTGTTTTACTTTAGTCTGAATTCTTTTTCACCAGTGGGAAACCTATCTGACTTCATTCTAGAAAAGTAGCAGGTACGGTTTGCGTTGCTAGGTGTTACAGGCAGCTGAGACTTCCATTAAATGACCTCAACCTACCTCTGCCGAATTCACAGAAAGCTCAATGACGTTTTGGAGTGATGCACAGTAGCTAAAATAATGGAAGGCCCAGATCGCTGGAGGAGATAGATTCAAGAACTTAGGATCCAGAATAATGACGGCCAGGAAGTATCCGGAGCTCCAGGTAGGAAGTTACATGAGTCAGAGGGAGCTGGATGCCTAAAGCAGCTTGAGGGGGATTGGAAATGAGGATAAAATGATATAAAAGCTTGATTGAGAAGTGAGGAAGATAGCAACTGTTCCTCTGCGGCAGAAAAAGAATAGTCGTGCTATCACCATTGACAACCTTACAGGGGAGAGATGGTCCTGCCAGAGCCATAGAGGAGAAGACAGTGAACATTCTGAGAAGATTAAGATGGCCCACACAGGAGCCAGCTTACCATGACTTCGGTTTAGGAATGGACCGAATCTGGGGAGACCCTTGTGTCCATCAACCAGATATCACTTCGGTAAGCAATGAAAACAAAGTCAAGGTGATGCCTGTGATGATTGGCCCTGTATGAAGTTCGGCAGATATAATTTAATCAAACCAAACACAGTTCCTGCTCCTGTGGAGTTTACAGTCAGGGAGAAGAGTTTGGATCTCTGATGTCCCTCGAAGGCCCCTGTGTTAAAGGCCTGGTCTTCAGTGTAACTATTGGAGGTGGTGAAACTTTCTAAGAGGTGAGGACTTATAGGTTTGTTTTGCTTTGTTTTGTTTTTTTTGAGACAGGGTTTCTCTGTGTAACAATCCCAGCTGTCCTGGGACTAGCTCTTGTAGACCAGGCTGTCCTCAAACTCACAGAGATTCACCTACCTCTACCTCCCAAGTGCTGGGATTAAAGCAGAGATTAAAGCCACCACTTCCCGGCATTGTAGGAGGTTTTAAGTCACAGGAACATGCCCTAGAAGGAGATGTTTTTGGTCATTGTCTCTTCCCGCTTCACTGTCTGGCTTCAAGGTGAGCAGTGTTGATTCTCATATTCTCTCTGTCATGATATACTCTCTCAAGCAGACCAAAAGCAAACACAGACTGAAATTCAAAAATACAAGAGACAGCGGGAACTTTTTCTTTGTGTAACTTGGCTGTCTCAGTTATTTGTTACAATAATGGGAAGCTGACAAACACAAGGAGAGAGTTAAAATCATCAAATAAATATCAGCATGGATGTTTGAAAGTAAGAGTTTGCATTTGGAACACAGGACCCAGTTCTGGCCAATTCTGGGTCCAAAGGCTAGGAGGACTTGAGTTATCATTCCCATGGTTGATGCTTGTTGGGTAACGACAGTGGTGAAGTTCCAGAAATATGCTGATCCACTGTTTTCAGGGTCACACTGTGTGGTAGGGCACTGCATGGTGGCCCCAACTGCTTATTCCATCAGAGAACCCCTTCAGCTGCTATGGCGAGGCCTCAGGAGGTCTGTGCATCAGAGCAAAGTTGTGGGCCATGCAACTGGTTATCGTGGTAGGGGTCTACCTGGAAGTAACAAGGCAGGCATATACATCAGGGAGCAGCCCAGAAACAAGCCCACTTTGAAAATGCTAATAAAGTAAGGCAACAGGCAGAATGACCCCCCCTTCATGGCTGTGTGAGAGACAGATTTGGATCTATAAGTGGGGTAAACAAGAAATAAGCAAACGGAGAGCAGGTTCCGGTAGACAACAAATGGGGATCTCACCCCACAAAGTGAGTGATTGGTAGACACCCAAGCCTCAGAAAGAGATGGAAGTCTACTTTTCATAGCAGTGAGTACAGACCAGAAAAGGTGGAAGAGGTGTGGATCCTGCTCCCAGGATGCCAGGCTCTGCTGGTTGTTGTTGTTGTTGTTGTTGTTGTTGTTGTTTTGCACTGTGGCAAAATGCCCAAGAGACATAACTTAACTGAAATGGAGAAGGTGCTATTTTGGCTCACAGTTTCAGAGTCATCGGCCTGTGGTACTTGGCTCTGTGTTGCTAGGTCACTTGAGAAGACAGAACCTCATGGTGGTGGGGTCATGTGCCATGGGAGCCTCTTCACCTCAGGGTAGACAGGAAGCAGAGAATAATGAATGTAGAAGGGGTCAGAGGGGGAGGTGGCCAACTTCTTTGACTTGGCTCCACCTCAAGTTTTCACAGTCTGTCAAAATAGTGCCGGCAGCTGGGAACTGAGCATTCAACATTCAAGTCTGAGGGAAACATTTCACTTTCAAACCACAGCAGAGACCAAAGCTCCGAATGCCCCGTCCCTCTAGCATACATCATGACAAAACTGGGAGGACCTGGCCTTGTTAACTTGTAGATAGGTCTGGATGGGCTCACCGTGGCCAGGGGAGAGGGACAGAAACTGTGTCCCAGAGCTAGGAATGGATCGGTCTCTCAAATGCTTCCTTCTCCAGAGAATTTTGGCCCTGGCTAACCACCATCCCTGACAGGAGTAAAGGAATCTAGTGAACACCCTTCTCCTGTGCTGTTTGTTGTCTCTTCTGTCTTCATTTGAAAGACCCTGGTGGGGGTGTGGAATCCCTAAAATAACTGACCTGACAGATTATTACAGTGCAGCAACTTTATATCTTTCTGTTCTAATTTTAGTGTTTCAAGATAATTTCACAAGCACAAATTTAGTGATTGGCTATACTGCCTAACATATTGTATACACAGTCATCAGCTAGCTACATTAGTCAGGCAAGATTGCCAGCTCTCCAGGGGCAATGTGTTTTATTCATTGCTGGGTCCCCAGAACCTAGACGAGTGTAAGTCATACATAGCTGATGTTCAGCAAGGGCATTGAGCGATCAAGTGAAATAAATGAATAGACAAGTGAGCAGCCATTCCATTGGGCTTTCCTAGCTCTACTCTCTCCAAACATTTTGCCCATGTTCTATAACTCATAGATCTATGCTAAGTTATTTAAATTCTCCTGTGGATACTATAGCTAAGTGATGCCTAAGTCCTACTGGACACCAAATGGCTACCCCTTTATCCTCTTTGCTGTTCCTTGAGTGATTCAGATGTCCATGTTGAGTCCAACTTTAGCATTTTACTTTTTAGGCAGGAAATGAAAGATGACCTTTGTCTGCTTGTATTTAGAGTGAATAGAATCAACTTTACTTCACAGAAAGGGTATTACATCCCACTTCAAAACAAACATTGTAAATTAGCTAACACTAACAAGAGTACCTACATTGTACCAAGAGTACCTACATTGTACCTGGCAGGATTTTAAGCCCTTAATATATATCCTCTCCTCTTTATAATAATAGCCTGTGGTACTTTATTGTTTTGTTATGATTGCCATTATTCTTATTTCGTCTTTGGAGAAATTGGCTTGCAGAGACAAAGCAGCTTACTTGGAGTCATACTGCTTGAAAGTCGGGAGGAGGGACCTTTTGTTAAAGAAAAAAATTAAAGATCTGAAAAAGAGCTACAAAACCAAGTTTTCATAAAACTGTACCTACACGATGTATCATGTCCACCATGTTAAAATGTATAGCGTTAGATACTATACAGAAGCCAGGAAACAAGCCACCATTCTTCAACAATTGAGCCAGCTATTTCCTGCTTGTCTATTTTCATTTTTTGCTTCAAAAGAGAACAACATGGATCTCTTGCTAAGGATGGTCTTAAGTGCCATTTTTAAAAAGAGCAGAAATGCACACATCCTGGATTACATATTCTAACTTAAACATTTGGCACTGGGAATAGAGCATTCTGCTGTAGAACGTTAACACCTGTTATAAATGTGCATAGTGTCAAAGGGACAGAACCACTGACCCTCCACGTCATCTGTCTACTGTCCATCATTGAATACACAGCAGAAATGCCAAGATGAGAAAGAAAAAGGGAGACAAAAAGGAGCAGCGAGACCTAATCAAACACCACAAAGATCAGTTCCATTGTGCACTAGCATCTTCAAAGTACATCATTTGTACAGGAGAAAGACTGAGACCAAGTCTGCAGAGATCCCAACAGAAGTGAGTAAGAGCAGGCCCCTCCCTTGGCTATTCAACATGGGAAGCCACTTCTTTTCAACGGTACTAAGCAAGCTTCAGATTTGGTCACCAGGTATTGAGGAAGTCATGAAGACGGTACAGAAATAAAGCAGGGCTTCTCTCACCCAGAAATGCATAAGCCAATGTCACTCCAGTTCACACAAATAACCTCTGTTAATGCACCCCCTACTTTCTCCATTTTAAATCACCATATACCTTTTAAAGGTACAGCAATAAATACCATGTAGCTCTTCAATTACTGGGTGAGCAAAAGGTAAGTAGGGTATGTTGACCACCATGCAGGCTTCTTGTGAGCATTAAATGCAAAACACGTAGACCAGGATCTGATGCATACTCAAGAGTTGCTGACCCTTTTCAGCTATCACCTCCTATGGGAACCCCACGTCTTATAGATAAACATGAGGGAAAGGTCTTACATACATGTGTATACACAGTGTGGGTATATATAAATATGGATGGGTGTACTGGACTTTTATTTGGGGTTAACTAGCATTTCCTTAGAGTGGGGGAAGTTTGGAAAGACAAATCAAATCCAAGAGCATCAAATGTGGTTGATTTCGCAAACACCCCAGCAGGGTGATAGACTGCACACTGCAGCTGACCTGCAGCTGACCTGATGGAAATGCGGTGTAGCGGAAAGATGGCTGACATTTGTTCAGTACTCACTGTGCTGATTGGTGCATTTGCATGTTTGCCAATCCCTTCCAGCTAAGTACTGTTCTGCACATCCAAGAGATGTAGCAATGGGGGCCTAGGGACTTGCCTAGGGACCTCAGCTGACTAGTGTGCACAGTGGAGCCCGCGCTCTTAGTGATTCCGCAGTACCACACACAGTAACCTCAAGATGGCTGGCTGGCTGAGTGGAGGTGGGCCACGAAAGGTGCTGCTCTCTAAGGCTTTTCATGAAACGCAGGGCGTAGTCAGACATAAACTCTGGTAATTTTTTAAACTATGTAATTAGACATCTCTTTTAAGATTTTTTTTCTTTTTAAATCCCATTCATTTGCTGGATAATTTTCTTGAGCTAGCTCTAATAACACCATTTTAGTATAATTACTTGAGATATAAGAGCCTAAGACAGAATTCTTAAGAACACCATCTGATTGATGCAGGGTAATTTTGCAGTGCAGTTACAGATTTAAAATAAATCCTCGTTGTCATATCCATTAACACTCAAGGCTTTTGTGCAGGTTGCCTGTCTCTTTCTTCATTCATCGGCCTCATTCATTCATTCACTCAACAGATACATACTGTGAGCCTATCCAGAATTTATTCTAAAGTAGCATGACAGTGTCCAGCTTGCATGAGTCTCACCTTCCTAGCTGAGGAAGCAGGAGAAAGTAGGAAGCTGGGGGATTAAGGGAAAGGCTAAATCCTCAGCCTTTAAGGAAGGAGCCATCCCCAGTGGACAGAGCTCCTGAACTGAGGCTAAAGTGGATGAGGCTAGAGTGAGAGAGGACCACGTGATAGCGGAGCAGAGTTCCCAAAGAGAGGGCAGGATGGCGCAGTGGTTGTCGCTCTCTTTGTGAGGAAGGAGGCTGGACTGGAAGAGGGAAGAGAGACAGGAGTAGAAGCAACCTGAGCCCAGGTGAGCGGAGCAAGGGACACTGGCTGTGCATGTCCATTTGACCCGAGTCCATGGGTTAGTTTCCCAGGCTCTTATATTTTCATCTCATTACCCAGATCTCACAGGAGGAGAGCCGCCGGGACTGACAGGAGGAGCTGTGTCTGGGCTGTAGTAGAAACTGGGACTGTGTTAAGAGTTTGTTCCTGTGTGGACCCCATACTGCCTAAAGGAGGAACTGAGCTCTGAAAAGAGCTGCCACTGTTTGCTTGTCTCACACTGTGTCTGAGTGTTTAAGTCTGTAAACAGATCCTGCCTCCCCTTAATGTGTTAGGTACTGGTTAGCTGCCATCGACTCTTAGAATATGTTCATCCATTTGCTAGAAAAATAGCTTTTTCTTCGCATCTGACCTGCAGAGTCACTAAAGAGAGGAACTCATACTCCTATAGGAGTCACTCAGAGCAACAGCGATTCACCTTGTCCTGCCAAGACCACAATGTATTGGCCCTCCTCAATCCAGGACTCTGACAACTATACTCTACTTGGTCCTTATCCCCAAATCACCCTTGAGGGAACTGAGGCCCAGTAACTGGCTAGGTAGGGTCACAGATTAGAAAGAAGAAATGCAGGTAGGAATTAAATTCAGATCTGTTCTTCTCTGTTTGAGGAAGGATGGGAATTCAGATCTGCTTTTCATTTCTGTTTCCCCACCAAGGCATTGTCATGAGGCAATATGCCCGCTATAAGGCTTTTCTCCATCCATTTGATAGTTTTGGACTGCCTACTATGACTGCTACTTTTCAGAGCTGGTTATGGCTCTGCCTTCTTGTACTGAAACCAAATTTCAAAGGGGAAAATATAATTGTCCTTGAAATATGGCCGTTTCCCGCAGTCAGCCCCACTGCAGCACACCTTAGGCCATGCCTCCTTAACAAAATCATGTGTCCTTTTCTACCATGAAGCTTTATTGAAGGAGACGGGACTTGGTTGTCCCCCACTCCACCCCATCCTCAGAGACAGGCAGTGAGCTGAGCTCTCTGGATGTGCTAAAGTAAATGTCAGGGGCATTTTCTCAGTGAGCCTCGGCCACCAGTCTTATTTTCACTCGCACCAGAAATAATCGCAGCGGTCAGGCAAACACATAATCTAAGGTGAAGAAATTGCAGGGCAGGGTGAAGGGAGATGCATTTTGACAGTCTTGCCATTTAAATAGTGCGCCATGTGCCTGCATTTGGTTTAGGTCAGATATACCAGAACATAACAAAGCCAGAAAAGGGTGCGTGGAGATGATACCATTTGTAGGGTGTGTGGGTAGTGTCACTAACCAGGGCCATCTTTGATCTCTGTCACCTGGTGCTAAGGAAATGCAGTATTATAAATTACATAAGATGTCAGGCTCATAGAGGCATGTCAAAGATGGATCCAGGTCAGAATACCCACCAGGAATCTGCAAA
>LOJH01014169.1:8901-24261 GCA_001685095.1 Ellobius talpinus | reverse complement strand
GTATATACTCAAAGGGCAGGGTCAAGCTAGAACCCTCCAAAGTATTTATTCCAGGCATGTCTCACATCCAAAAGGTTATGCAACCTTCCAAAACAAGGCCATCAACTGGGGACCAAATGTTAAACACACACACCTGATGGATGCATTTTAGGCTCTCACCTTCAATCCCTAACAAGTAGCATTGCTAAGTGTATCCTGAAGGTCATGACTACTCCAAGCTAACGCATTGGTCACACAGCCATCTATTAAAGTCTTCTCAATCCAAGTCCAATGTGTCCCACCTGCCCTTTCATACTCCCTAACAGCTGTCAGTGGCTGAGTGTGGGGTCTGAATTGGCACATCCCAGCGGCTGTGGGGTCTGAATTGGCACATCCCAGCGGCTGTGGGGTCTGAATTGGTGGCACATCCCAGCGGCTGTGGGGTCTGAATTGGTGGCACACCAGAAGCACCTGGAAATTTCTTTTTAACTTTGCATTCTGAAATAAATATGGACTCATGGGAGGTCTCAAAAAATTATACAGCCCTCAGCCCTTTCCTTTCTCTTCTTTCTCTGTGTTAATTTCCTTAACTTTAACCTTCTTTTCAGACTTTGTTTTCTAAGACAGTAGCTGTCACCTAACTTCCCTCCATAGTGACATCTTACCTAGTGAGAGGAAGCTGGCTGGTGAAGTTCAGCGAACTTCTCTAGGAACACCATTCCCAGAATGCACTCCTTTATCCTCTGCCTCTCTTCATGGATAAATGTTGATTCTCTTATCACATGTTGAGATTATTCAAAACCTAAACCCATCCCACCAAAACTGTTCACACTCGCCCTCCCCTAGCCCCAGGAGCCATGTCCTCCATCTTCTTTAATGTTATTCTGAGAACATTATATAAATGACATCTTACAGCATGTAACCTTTAGAGGCGGGCTTTTCTTACTCAAAAAGCTTTTAAAGCTTTTAATAAGTAACATTTCCTGGATTCTATCACTACATCACCACCCTGCCCTTTATTCTGTGACTGATATAGTTTCCTCCATCCAAGGGAGGACTGTGGTGTTGAAGACGGAATCAAGGATCTTGTGAAAAGCAAGCAATGTTAGATGCACCACTTCCTTTCCTCCGTCACCTCCCACAGGGCTTCTGAGGGACCTGGATTCCTCAGACTCAACTTCTATGCAAAACTACCCTAGCTTCCATGCCACAGCCAGCTCTTCTGAAGGTGACTGCTAATTGGTTTTGTGTCTTCAGGCCACCAATGCCCCCAACACACATGTATACACACACACACACACACACACACACGATAAATTACACTATTTCAATCAGAACTATCTTTCCAAATAAACTACATGACAACAAACTTGGCCAATTTTTTTAGACATGGCCTCGCTGTGTCCAGACAGGAGGAGCATGACTCAGCATTTGCTTTTCCCACCTGCAATGGAAGGTGTTTATAGAATCAAAGAAATACATATTTTGACTGCAGTTGGTAGACCTAGGATTCTGGGGAAGGGGGACACACAATTGCCACTGTGCACAGCCAGGCCAGGTCACAGACAGTGACAAGCAACTTGTCAGGCTCTCTCCACTAACAACAGGTTGCTTGAAGGCCGCTGCCTGAGAAGCAGGGGAGGTGGGAAATAGCCCCTCACATGACCTCAGAGCAAGGGGAGGTCACACAAGAACACCTCCATGGGATGTGGTAGAGAAAACGAAACAGGGGACAAGCGTTCCTTTGATCCCTCCCTGCAGACTATCAGTCCTGTGAAGGCAGATGCCCCGACATGGTGTATGCATTTTGTCCCACATTCTACCCGAGTGTTTGATTTATGGCAGAACTCAGTGGGTATCTTCAGAGTACTGAATTTGAGGGCATGGTGGTCCCCATACTGACCAGCACAGCAAGTTGACTGTACCTACATTGCTTCCGCAGCCAGGGGAGCGACAGCTAACAGACCAGGCCACTGATGTCAGCCATCTGCCCTGCTTCAGTCTCTGGAAGGCAGGACTCACTAGAACACCTAACAAACTGTCACAGAAGTGCCACTGGGGACCACCAATGTCCTGCCCAGCCTGACCGCAGATGTCCAACCGCTTCTCTGCATGAGCTTTCAACACGGGTGCATGGCCCTCTGACCCATGACAGCTAGTCCGCAGGACGTTTTCCTGGCCTTCAGCAGTAACAGATTCTGTGGGGCAAAGAGAAACCCAGAAGGAAGACTCAGCTGGCCTGGCAGTTCCCTGGGGACTGGAGACACAACACATGGGATACAACTCAGGAGCTCTAACAGAGCATCACAGGGATTCCCTGCCCCCCATGCCTGCCCTTCCTGGTACCCAGAACTTGACAGAATAGCTAGAGCTCAGGATGCCATCTAAGAACATGAGAATGGTTTTCTATTTCTTAGCAACACAGCAGTATGTACAAGAGCACAGGAGACCTCTCTTCGAAAACACTTGCTTCCTGATCGCTTTTCTCAGAGGGATGGGCTCCCTCTCCCACCCCAGGCCACTCACCCACGCAAGTCTATTCACTTTTAAGCTGGCATTCCATCTCAATCAACCTGGAATAAACAGGACATACAGGGACAGCAAAAGGGGCCATCCCACCAGGCATGGACATACTGGCACCTGGTTCTGACCTTCTTTCTGTAAGGGCATGTGGCCAAAGCACCCACAGTCATTATCAAAGGAAAATTCCCATATACTCTCCCCCGACACACTTTTCCCTACCAAGTCTGAATTCTGTCACTTCTGAAACCTTTGCCTAGGCTGACCCACCTGTGTTTTTATCATCCATGATTTTAATTTGCTTCATAGCTTTTTTCTAAAATGTCAATCATGCATAAGGAATCCACTCAAATTTTGTGTTGTGGGGAGTGTTGTGTATGCATGTGTGGGCACATGCATGAGGAGGCTAGATGCCAAGGGTCTTCTGAAATTGATGTCCACCTTCTTTTTTAAGACAGGGCCTCTTCCTTAACCTGGAGCTTGCCAGTCTGGTTGCCCATCACACCCCGGGGATCTGCCTGTCTCCGCCTCCCCAGGACTAGACTGGAGATGTGTGTAAACCGGCCTGGCTTTTTACATGACTGCTTTCTACATGAGATTCCAACTCAGGCCCCATGCTTGTGAAATAAATATCTTATTAATTAAGTCATCTCCACAGTTCCCTCCTCCACTCGTAAACTACATGGTGTGTGTGTGCACGCACGCCACATGGCACACGTGGAGGTCAGAGGATAACTTTAGGGAGTCGGTGCTCTTCTTCACTATGTGGGTTCCAGAGATGGAGCCCAGGCCAAGAGCCCTTACTCACAGAGCAATCTCAACAGTTTAAAAACAAACAATCCTTAACAAATTAATCTATGAAGACATACACTGGTTTTAATTTGACATTTTTAATTTTAGAGAAGTCATTTTGTCCCTTTGGACAAGTATTAACAGTTATATACATCAGACTTTCATGTTAGATGATTTAATCTGCCTTCTCATCTGTGAAACGGAACCAATAATAACAGCACCTAGTCTTGGATTGTATGGAAAGAGTCAGCCCTTAGCTGGTGGCTGACAGTCACAGACAGCACCTGGTATTGGACTGTGTGAGGATCGCATATGATAAGACCTCTTGCCTGGTGTCTGACATTTGTGGACAGGCCACACTGAGAAGGTCCCACCTGCGTGGGTGCTGCCTGTTTCTGGTACCTGTCTAGCTGCATGAGGTACCAGTCACTGAGCAGAAGGCAAGGCGAGGAGACCAGCCTCCCAGAGGGGAGGAAGGATACATGGTCCTCAGCGTTCACCTTTCTGCCCGCCTCTCACTTTGCCAATGTGCTGGCAGAGGGCACACGTGTTAAAAGTGTCACATTGCCTAATGAGAGCAGACTGCTAACCTGAGCTAAGCAAATGAGCTCTGCTTTGCTAGTCAGCTCCACAGACACAAGCGGCTTCATCCCGAACAGGCAGCCCCCAGAACTCATTTGCAGGTTGGCTGTTGGAAATCCAGAGCAAGTTTTCCTACAGAAACAGCATTCTCAGGCCACAAGGTCTGGTTGGTTCTAAATGCTTTTTATCCCGGGGGAAAACACGACAGTCCAGTGAACAATAATAGTATTGGGTCCTCGAAGCTGGAGTTGTGGAGAAGACTAATGATAAAGGGGCTGGCTGGGGGCACAACACACCAGCGACTGTTCCGTTTCAACCCAACTAAATGGCACAAGATGCAGGCTTTGGTCTATAACCCACTAGGCTGTGTACTTCCGTACAGCGTGTAAAAATGATAGTTTGGGGGACAATGAGATGTCTCAGCTGGTCAAGGCACTTGCTGACAAACTGAATTTAATCTCTGGAGCCACATGGTGGAAGGAAGAGAAGAGTAGCTCTCCTCTGACTCCCTCCTTCTGCCCCCCCATGCACACGTGCATGTTTGCACACACACACACACACACACACACACTAACTGTGACAAAAACAGTTAATGATATTTTGGAATAAGACAAAGACATTTCCCCCATCCAAGAGAGATCCTTGAGAATCTTATTTATCTTTCCTTTCCTTGGCTGGGAGCTCTAAAGAGAGCTGAAGAAAAACTGTGAATTCTAAGAGCCAAATAGGAAACCTCAGGGGAAAAGACAACACTGTACCAGGAAATGAGCCTGGTTCAGAAGACAACTGCCTATACTCGGCCATCCTGAAATCATTAATATCTTCAATCTGAACTCAAACAGCGGCCTGCCCACCACCTTCCCCAAGAAACACGAGCTTAACACAGGAAGCTGCCAAAAGAATCCCATGCTGGTGACAAAGCTGCATTGTCAAAACACAACATTCAGTGTCCATCCGTCCTCTTCTATACTTTGAGAAGTGATGGCGTGGTGAGAAAATTTGGGTCAGCGTGTGTCTCACCTGCCTTTACTACGAGCCAGCTGTGCTGTCTCCTGATACTCATCCAACCCCCCTGAGGTCTCTGCTTCCTCACTTATAAAATGAAACTACTTTTTTTTGACAGCGTTGTCTTTATATGATCTCGAGTGAAAGAAAAGATTCCTGTGGATAACTAGCACAATTCCGAGATACCATTTACCAAGAGAGATGATGGCAGTCAACACTGAGCCAGATGTAAAAACCTATCATCTAAAAAGCAACAATCTTTACAGATTCTGCTTCCAAAAAGTTCAGAGAAGTCCATTCTACAGAACACTAATGTTTATATTTATCTTGAACTCTCCATCAAACACTGGGCGAAAGATAACAGCTACTTCCGTGCTTTTGCGGAGCCTTCAGCATCTGACATGTTAATAATGGATGAGGCCCCTGCAAGACCACCTGCATGGAAGCCTTGAAACGGATATGCCTGCAGTTTAAAGGCTACTTTTGCCTGGTGCCTCCTCTTGGGGCATAATGTGGTTCAATAAAAATGGATTCAGGGCCTACTGTGAATCACACACACAGACTGGACCCACAAGAGAGCAAACCCGTGAGGGAATATGGACTCAAAGAACTCACAGGCCAGAGAGTAGACACAGCCACTTGGTACTTGTGTCTAAGAGCCAGAGTCACTGAAAGAAGGTGGGAGACACAGCCAGGCTATGACTAGCAGAGGCAAGCACCTTCTTCAGCCATGTGTGCCTGAGTGTGACTGGCAAGGGTGAGTCGCTGTTGGAGGCAGGTAGGAGGCTGGACAGAACACTCTGTAGAGTCAAAGATGGGACGTGGGAGAACTTGGCTTCAGAGGCAGCGGGGAGGAGGCTGTGAAATCAAGTTACCAGGTCAGAGAGCATCACCTGAGTGGAATAGACTGAAGGCCTCTACATGAAGTCAGAGTCGAGGTGGTTCCCAGGACTTTCACGCCTCTCTGTGTGGATTGGGGATGAGTCTCAATGAAACATCCTCTAAGGGTTCAAAGGCAACTCGAGAAGGAAAGCTCCAAGTAGCCACCCAATCTTCCCCATTGCCACTTTCTGGGGGTGGAACACAGTAACAGAAGCACCTCTGTGGGTGACAGCACCCGCACCCCCACCCCACCCCACCCTTGCACAGAAAGTACCATTAGCAAGGAGAGTCGCAGAAGTCTACAGAGCTGAGCTGGGCTTGCTCCGTCCCAACAAAGCTGAGAACGATAATCTACCAAGTTGCCCAGGATGGAACTCTACCAAGTTGCCCAAGATGGAACTCAGTGGTGATAAAGGGATCTCAGCATTCACAAATGCATTTGGGGCTTTGCGACAGGAAAACTCAGGTCCCTGCTTGATAGCAAACATTAGTACTAAACTCCATGTGCTAGTGGATAAGAAGTCAACCACTTGGATGTTTCAGTGTTTGTGGTTTGAAAGGCTTTAATCCAGCCATGATGGTGACAGCCCAAAGGGTGCTGAGCAAAATTCTCCTTGCCCCAGACACCACTTGACTAGCAGGTGTTGTGAGCCCACCCTGGCCCTTGAATCAGCAGACTGGTGTGTGGCACAAGAACCAGGATCTCCCTGTAGCCTGTCTCTGGAGAGAGGACCACAGTGTGTGTGGGGGGTCCACATGATATGAAAAGGAATATATGTGCAAAAGAGCTGCCATGTGCATTAGCCCTGGCTAGCAAGGGAGCCCCACTCTAGGGGTGGGGAACCCAAAGAGCTTCTTCCAGATCTCTCTTCCTCATGGACCCTTTAGCTTTCTGGAATTTAATATAAGACGATCACAGCTGCTTTGGTACCTTGAAAGGAAACTCTCAAGAGATAGAAGGCACAAATTATGAGAGCTCAAAGCCTATCTGAAGAAAGGGTTCATGCATGAAGTTCTGCGTGGCATGGGGTTTCTCCACACACTTAAAATGTTCCCTTCAACCCAGATAATGCCTGCCCCACTTATCTGGCATTGACAGGGTCTACATGTGTCATATCTTACCACATACATGTGCTCAGCATGTGATGGAACTCAGTAACTATTTCTTGACTCATGAGACCAAGAAACCCTAACGAAAGTAAGGAAAAAGTCAAAGATTCATCCAGAAAGAGATGCAAAAAGTATTAGAAATCAACAAGAAAAAAATGCAAAAGGAATGAAAATGAGGCTCTTGTTCAGAGGAATGACGTCATCTGATGGACTAAGTGCGGCCAATCAGGAGAGGTCTGATCGGTCCAGGGATCAGTCAACTGAGTGCTGAGCAAAAAACTCCAGTTTCACAGATGTCTTCATCATCTTGATCACTATAAGAAAAGCCATTGTGGAGGCTAAACTCACCTAATTACTACACCAAGCAAGCCATTCACCCAACCTCTACTCGGCGTTTATTATGTATATCAGCAGAGCTCTCCTTCTACCAGGGCGCTGCTCAGTGTCCTTACAGAGAGCAATTGACTCTCTCAGAGGAATGCTAACCACAAAATCCCTTCCTCCACTCACACACTTGAAAGCGGATGAGCATGGTGGTATCTGCTCTAAAATAAAGAATACTTTTCTTTGCGACGGTTCTCGTAACACATCTTCGCCATCTTCCTTGACTCAGAAGAAGCCCCTCAAGTTTCCTCTCCAATACGGGTAATTAACTCCCATTGCTCTGTCTTTGACAAGAAGGCGAGGAAAATAATGCAATATTTAAGAATCTTCCTTGGGAGCAAACAGGTCTATCCCACACTCAGCAGGAAGTGAAGTCATACATTAGATTTGGTACCATCTCAGGCTCTTCTCGCCACAAATGCAGCTAGGCCCAGCAAGCTTTTGATGAGACCTGGGGAGACAGAGCCCTGTTGAGTCTACCTCAGGAACTCTTCTACACTGGGCTGTTCTCCACTTGACACCATGCCAGGTGCTGCTAGCCACATTGCCACCATGTTCTCAACATTTGAGGCTGTATTCGTCACCTTTCAGAACTGCACCCTGGCCTGGCATTCTTGGTTTCCTCTTGGCCTCCTGGGTACATGAGTACTTTCTGAACCTCAGCCTCGCAACTGGGCGTTCTGCTTTAAATGGACAGACTAGCCTGTTCAGGCAAAGCTCTACCAGATCAAGTCATCGTCCAGATCTTCCCGGACAATGCAGACTGTACCCACTTGGGTCTGTCTGGGTCTACTTGTCTGCTACAAGGTTCTCTTCCCTATGCAGCTGGGTCTGTCTCCCCAAAGCCTGGGAACTATCTGTGACACCCAACTGTCATTCTATAGTGGACCCGGTGGTCATCCCGATGGATAATTCTGTCCCACCTTGCTGCCTCTGCTCAGGGGGATGAAGCATCTATGCCACCAGCTGCTGAGAATGCTGGTCTCTGCCAGCTCTCTGCTGAGCCCTTCTCAGGAGACTGACTGCAGCAGAACAGCTACCACCACCAAGGTCTGCCCTTCCTCAGAGCAAGCCACATGGTAGCATGATAACGTCAGATGGCCAGGGGTTGTGTAAGATACTCAGAATTTCAAGTCCAGTAAAACAGAGAAACAATGGTACTGCTGTGTAGGAATGAGCCCCGTGAAATTCTTCACAGCCTACTTCACAGCCTGCGTGATGGGGGATAGGACAATCTCATCTGGATTTATGAGGAGGGCCATCCTGTGGGAGGCCAGGGCGTGTGGATTACAGGACAAAGGCACAGAGAGGTAACGTAATGCTGATTCTGAAGATGAAGGGGTCAACAAGCTCTAGAAGTGGAAAATGGTTCCTACGGCTACCAGAGAAGCATGCAGCCCCGAGGACCTCTTGGTATCAGCCTAGACCAGTAGCAGCTGTGACCTACAGAACGTACAACCACAGATCAGTGCTAGTTCCAGCCACTAAATCTGTGGTCATTTCTTACGGCTGTAAAGGGAAACCCATACTGAAGACACAGGTAGCAGCTTCCCTTTTTTTCCTACATGATTGATTTGGGTCCTGTTCAGGAAAGCCAAAGAACTTCAACTGAAAAAAAGAAAAAAAAGGTTCAACTCTAGGTACAGATACAAAGCCGGGCAACTTCTCCAAACTAATGGTTCACACAAGGATAAGTAGGAATCTTAATATCACATTCAAGAACATGATAGCATCTTCGTGGATCCGCTCATTACGGTATAAGCATCCACAGACAAGAGGCAGGAGAGTGTGATGAGTGGGCACTGCATGAGGCCGCTGCTCTACCTTCTAAATAACAACACAGAATGTTATAGTTTGCTAACTCAACAAGGCTAACCTTCAACATGCAATGCTATTTCCCCCATGCTGGGAATTCAACCCAGGGCCGTACACACGCTAGGCAAACTTTCTTTACAAAATTAGCTATGCCTCCCAGACTCTATATTTTTTTTCTTTTTGAACTCAATAAGAATTATACTATAAAACCACAGGCCAGCAAGATGGCCCAGCAGGTGGATATGTTCGTCACCTAGTCTGGTGACCTGATTTTGATCCCCATGCCCAGCATGGTAGAAGAAGAGAACCAACTCCTGCAAGTTGTCCTCTGACACACACACACACACACACACACACACACACACAGAGATACATAAATCAATAAATAATTTTAAAACATGTTAATCTTGATTAATAATTTAAGAACGGAGAACTGGAGAAATGGATGGAGTTATTTACCTTTAAAAAAAAGATAGCAGCCCGCCTTTGGAAAGATTCTCTTACAGCTCATGTTCTAAGAACACAAACACTGATGCAGTATTATCTCCTAAACAGGGTGGCAATCACCATTTGAATGTGTGTATTGAGACCATTCCGAAGTTTAATTTTCATGGGGTGTGATCTTAAGGAGAAACAGGGAGATTCAAATGAAGCTCCTAAGTGTGAGGCCGTTGGAGGAAAGAATTCTTCGCCCTGCTTAGAAAGATAAATAGACCATATATAGCTGCTGAGTCCAACTGGACTTGGACTAATATGTTCAAAATATGCTCTTATCTGACATCAAGCCTGTATGGGAAATCCGTGGCATTAAAAGACCCTAAAATAGGACCATTCGAGATGACAAATTGCTTTGATTATACAAATCTGAGGCCCACTCAAAAGATCAAGTCACTGGGAGTCATGAGGTGGGGGTCATCCACACCTGTAAGAGAGCTCTGCAGAACATGAGGCCACCACAGGTCATTACAGAAAAGACCTTAGTGTGTAATAGCTGCAGAGACAGGTAAACCTGGTCCCTGGTACCCAGTAATCCAAGAGAAACTGGCCCTCCTAGCATACTACATGGATGATGATATTCAACCGCCTCCAAAATCAACAGACATGAGGAAACAGAGCTTCTCATCTACCACACTTAATAAATCCTTAGAGTAGTAGGAAGGCCTTGAATACCAGGTATAAACAGGTTACATGAATTTAGCTTCCCACGTGAGGTGTCCAAGTTCCCGGTGGCAGGGAACTTAGAGGTTCAGGAGCTGGAGCAAGGGAAGAGTAGAGCCAGAGTGGGAGAGGCAGCAAGGCAGCTCTCCTGGCATGGAGTGTAAGAGCCAAGGCCGCTATTGCTGAAGCAGTTTCCCACCAGGACCACATCTCCAAGGAAGAACAAGATCACATCGGTGGTGATTCCTTCCCTCCCACTCACGGACGGTCATTGAAATGGAAGGCAGTGAGAAAAGCTGGTCCAATACCTAGCAACGAGTTACAGTGATGAAGTTTGAGAGGTCTTTTTTTTAATTATTAGAATTACATATTAATTACTAAATACCCCACCCCATCCCACCTGACACATGCCAGACAGTCCAGACATCTCATTTGAGAACTTCTGGCCATAGTAACTTCCCAGTTACTATGGTTGGATACTAAACTTCCCTAAACGTAGCTGCTTAAAACACTGACAACTTTATTCTACTCAGAAAGCTGCAACTTGGCAGAGCTCAGCAGGGATCGTCCCTATATGCTGCATTTAGCTTTCAGTAGACAAAAGACAAAAGTCAGGGTGGGGAGATCGGAGATTTCGGGGTGAGAGAATCATCTAGAGGGTAAAGCAGAATTATAGTCATGTGACGTGTCATTCATTTGGCAAGTGGCTTCCTCTCTGTCCGGTCTACACTCTATACAAGCTCTGGACTAAGGAGGTTTCTAGGTGGCCAGGCCTTCTCACTCAGCACTGGGAGCTCAGGGGAGCATGGGCCTAAGGACAAGAGGGAGAGCATGCATGGAAGAAGCGGGCAGAAGCTTTCTTTGTGCTTTCTAGCCTAGCCTTGGGAATCACAGAGCATCCTTTTCGCCATATGCCATTCTTCACACAGCAACCCAGATTCAAGAGGAGGGATTTGGATCCAGGCTGGTATAGGAAGAATGTCAAGAAAATTCTGAAAAGTCAGTATATTGGAAGTTCAGAGACAGGAAGAATAAACACAATCTAGAGCCGTGGTTCTCAAACTTCCTGATGCTGTGACCCTTTAATGCAGTTCCTCGTGTTGTGGTGACCCCCCAACCCTAAAATTACTTCATTGCTACTTCATAACTGTAGTTTTGCTACTGTTATGAATCTTAATGTAAATATCTGATATTCAGGATATCTGATATGTGACTCCCAAAGGGGTCATGACCCCTGTGTTGAGAACGGCTGGTCTAGAGACATTAAGGAAAAGATTGTTGGAGATGATGGCAGAAGGCACGGGAGAGAGGGTGAGAAGGGACAACAGGTCCAGGCTACAGTCTGAAGAAAAGGAGGCGATTTCACTGAGAGCAGCTGGTTCCGATGCAAAGGAGACCGCTGGGTTTCCCGGTCTCGGTGACTGGCATCTTCTGGGTAGGACAGGTGCCACAGAAGAGTTGGAAAGAGACCTGGAAGTCATATTTGATAAAAACAGAGCCACCATCTCAAGGATGTGAAGCTGTTTGGGGAAGTGAGACAGGCAGGAGGAGAGCAAGCAAAAGTTCACAGGTGTAGCACGGGAGGAAAAGACTAACACCGAGGAGGCATACATCCTAGGCAGGCCAAAAGAAGGAAAAGTTCCAAAGAACAGAAAGCCCTCCAAGTGTCCCAGGCTACGAGGAAGGGGAAAGTGGAGACTGAAGAGGACACATCCTATCCAGGAAATGGCCCAGGACACACCTTCTGGGGACTTACTTCTACAGCCAGCATAAGGAGAAGCAATTCTTTCTCAGGCACCAAAACTCATGCTTTTCGTGGACTCTGGTGTTTTGTGTGAAAATAGACCATTGCCCTGAATTCTTGGGAAGCATGGGAAAACCAGCACAAGAGAGCCGACTCACAGGGCTAAAGTCTTCCCCAGGTGGGGGCTTACACCACTATCCCTTCGCTGATAAAGCTATCTCGGGGCTAAGCACGCCAGCCCCAGAGCCGTGGACCACACCCCTCCACTATCAGGCACCCAGCACTCTTGCCACATTTCCATGGTCCTCAGCAACAATACTAATTCCCATGGACTTTGAAGTCATTGGCTTAAAAATCTTGTTTGGAGATATATGGAAGTGATTATATATAAATCCTTGTTTTTAACTGAATGTTAAGATGTGCTTAAACTGTTTAAATTAAAAAAAAAACAAAAAAACAAAAAAACAAGCAAACCTACAGAAGAAGGAATGGAGCGCTGGGCAAGGAAACATGCATGGAGGCAGTGTTTTCCATCCTGGGTCCCGCGAGTGATGTTGTGTCTCCTTCAGCACATCAGGGGAGCATCAGGAAATGGATGTCTGTGGAATTTATTCTGTGGTTCCTGAATTCAACAGAGCTTCTCTCTGGTTTTCAACAAAAGTCAGTCATGGGCAGAAGACCAGATACAATGACAGACTATATAGAAGGGAAGAACAAGACCAGAGAAGACCTAGTATCATGAGTACCATGAGTAAGGAGGCAAAAATATTAAACCTATTTTTTTAAAAATAGAGAAATAGCATTAAAGAAAAGGTGAAGATTAGGAATAAAGCACCTTGTCTGTCATAAGGAGCTCTATACACCTTCATGATAATTATAGGTTATTTTGATCAATGATAAATTGACAGGATCTAAGCATTGGGTAAATATTTTTTCTTTATCATTCATGTAAAACCACTGGATCCATGCTAAACTCATGTTTGGTGATTCAGACTGAAGCATTTCTGTCTGGATGTCATAGGCATAGACAGGACACATTTTAAGATAAAAAAAAATCTATGACGTGGCAGTCTGGTGTATTCTATCCGAGAAAATGTCAGCAATTTCTAAGAATCAGAATCAAAGAGAGAAGAACCAAAAGAATGTCGAGAACAATCAGGGCGTGTTTACATAGATCAACCATCACAGCAGTAAATGTAAATTATGTATATATGAACCAATACATCAAGGAATATGAGAAATACAATATTAAGTTTAAAATCCTCACAGGCTGAACATTGTGAAAGCAATGAGAGCATAGATTTTTGAAATCTGTCAGGAACCTGACAATGCAGAGAAATCTGAATGCCAAGAGCCCTTCCTTAGAGGAAAGGGGCAACAGTTGCTTCTGGCCTTGCAAGGCAGGAGTAAGGACAGTCATCTGCCATGGACAGGAGTAGAGTCTTTAACTGGCATCAATGGCCACATGTGGACTGTCATATGGATAAGAACTCCAAAGGGCCTCAGCCTCAGAGGAAGTGTGCATGGCCTGTCAACTTCTTCCTGCTGGTTTCCTCTCAGCACACAGCAAGGGTACACCAATGGCTGGGGGAGGACAGGACCGTTGAGAGACTCCTGGGACCCATCTCAAAGTAAGGCATGGAAGGAGCAGAGGCTAAAAATGGAGTCTGCCAGTCTCAGGTACTTAACCAGGCCGTGGCTGTAGACCTCCCAGAGCTGGGCAAGAACAGCAAGCAAAAGAGGGGGCCTGAGGCCCAGAAAGCTGGGGGTGCGATCTAAAGCAAAAATAGAAGGCTGTCAGTCAAGCTAAAAGGAGGAGACAAATTTCCCATAGTTCGCTAAACTGGCGCTAGACTAGAAAATATGAAGAAATTGCTTGACGAGGGCTCAGATCATAAACACGGCTAGAGGGAAAGTGTGATGTGACCCCTCAAGCCTTGAAAAGCTGGAGATAATGAATCTAATTGCAACTTCTCCCAGGCTCGCAACCATTTCAACTGAACAAGCTTCATACCAAAGTCCAAAATTTTGAGTGCACGAAAATCCCCCACTCTCTGAGCACCAACATGATTCCACCAGTGGAAATTCTACCCCTGATTTCACAAGCAGGATCCAAGTCAAGCCTAAGCTTCCTAAAATTGTTCTACAAAGTTACCTTTGGGTTATGTGCATGTAAAAACTGCAAGACTAGAGAAAAAATGAAATCCCTGGTCTCAAGCATTTTAGATAAGGGATATTAAACTTGTACAAATAAGGCTGACTCAACCCACACATTAAGGATATTAAAATTTTGTAAATTGCTGCAATTTCTTTAATTCCTTTACACACAATGGCTATCATGTAATCAAAAAGTATGAGGCCCACGAAGGAGGAAGAAACAGAATCCATAGACAAAGACATAGCCAGCCCAGAGGTCAGACACTAGAGTTGCTGGGGGAGTGTTTCTGCAGCAGAAGACTGGAAACCAAAACAAAATTAATGTGGGAATGTTCAAAGAAAATGAAAAAGCAAGTTATTAAAGTGGCTTGACATAGAAATAATCAATAAATTTAAAGATATACTATGTGGAACTATTCAAAATAAAACACAAAGAGAAAAAAAGAAAAAAAACTGAAATAAAGTGAAGTGCATTGTACTATATAAAATGTTATGATGCATAAGTAGACTCATAGGAAAGAAAAGACAGGAAGACAGGAGAAATACCTGAAAAAAATAATGAATGAGAAATCTCCAAATCAGATGAAAGGTATCAATCCAAAGATCTGAGAATCCTAGCAAATCCCAAGCAGGATAAATAGAGAGAAAGCCACAGGCACACATCATATAGCAACTTCTGAGAACAACTTATAAAGAGGCAATCAGTGGAGAGCTATCACACAGTAAAACATGCCATGTCATCACAATAGATTATATCCACTGAAATGTGTGAGTTTTATATTAAGGCAGACTCAATATAAGAAACATAGAAAATGATATTTTTGTTGGTTTCTTTTTGTTTTGTGGCAGTGGGGGTTGTTTTGAGACAGAGCTTCACTATGTAGACCAGACTGGCTTTCAATTCGTGGAGATCTACCTGTCTCTACCTCCCAAGCACTCTACCATATCCATCTGGGAAGGGTATATTTTTAAGCCAACAGAAATAATACAGACAATATAGCTTGGCCGACATGGGAAGACCCCAAAGATGAAGGAGACAAAGAGTGGTCCAGGTTGCAAACATATAAAGATAAGTACAGAGTTAATTTTAAATTCTGCGTATTTACAAACATGTGTTTTTATTTCAGTATGTTATGTTCTAAAACATTTTATTATGCATTGGCTTATATTTCCTTTAGATATTCTTTTTTTAAAATATTTATTTATTTATTATGTATACAATATTCTGTCTG
>LOJH01014168.1:0-24313 GCA_001685095.1 Ellobius talpinus | reverse complement strand
TTTTTTAAGGAACAAAATTTAACCTTGTAACCATATTTGAAGTTTTAAATGTAGGGCTCTTTGACACTGAGTAGTTGTGGGTGGTGTGTGATGAGATGGGGAATTTTTCTGACATTTCTAATCATATCTTGCTTGCATTTCAGGAGCATTTATATGCAGCATTCTTTTTTCTCTTCAATTATTCTACTTAGTATTTTTCCTTCAAATTTACTTTTGAGAAAATTGGGACTATGCCTCTAAGAATATTGTGAGCTAGGATTCATCTACATGAAGAGTGGGTTCAGTAATAATGAGATCCAAAACTGAGTTCCTACTCAAGAACTAATCCTATCAAAGCAAGCCTTCATTAATCCCCCACCGCTGAAATGCAGCTCCTATTGCCAGAGAGATTGTGATTTCTGGCTCCGTTCCATTTGCTGTGGGTCACAGAACTGTAAGCACTGATCAGTGCTGAAGCTTAAGTAGCTTGGGATATTGTGCACAGATGTGATGCTTAGATTATCTAAGTCATGGGCAGTTATGTGATTTACATATAAATAGAGTAGGTAATATGCATTTTGAGAAGTTTGGGGCCAGAGTGATTTTTATCATTCTTTCTTGATGCATTTTTGCTTCTGCAAATATACTGGGTCCTTAAAAATGAAAATAGGAAAGCGTGCTTCCTCATTCTTAAGGGAACAGTTTTTTTTCCCTACAATGTTCAGAATTGCATTCAGCTTACCGCTTATGAACAACTGTAGGCCATTAAGAGAAGTGACTCTGGCTATCTCTCAGTAGCTTGTGTCCTTTGATCATCCTGTCTAGGTTGAAGATAACCCTAACAAATTCATTGATACAGCGGTTTTGCGTCTTCACTTAACCGCAGGTAACAAAAAGATGTTCACACTATTACTAATTTTCTCCCTCTTTAAAAGCTATCATCTTTAGCTGAGTTTATATATGTCAATAGAAAGCATAGAATATTTTTAGTTTCTTCATTTTTTTTCCTGGCCTTTAAGAAGTTTTAGCTTTGAGTCCAAAGAGACTACTGACAATGAGCTTTTGTTTGTTTGTTTTTATCAAAACATATGGCAGGAAATATAATACTTTGTTGTTTATAATTATATATAATTATATATTTTATTATATATTATATACTACACAAATTATAATATAATTTATTATAGTTAGATAAATATAATTAATAGGAAAATAATGCTTTGTTTAGAATATTACAAGGTAAGATTTCCATTGTAGAATATCTGCAGCCTTAAAGGGTGGTTTTTATGTCTAACTGCTGTGATGAGACTGCTTATGGCATTTGAATGCAAATAACTTACTAGGCTATATTTCATAGTAAAGCTTAATTGCTACCTTGTCGAAAGGGCCCAAACCTTAGACTTATATTCCTACCAGGGAAAACAAAATAATTGTTTAGTAACTTTTTGTTTAAAAGAATTACTTGTAATTTAAATATCTAACAAGTGCTTTTCAGTAAATCCTCAATTGAATACCAGATCTGCAGTGTTTCTGATCCAATGTATGCTCATACTGTTGAAGGACAAGGAAAGGAAAACAGAATACTATTTTTCACAGCTATTCACAACTCAGGGTCACTGTGTGTTCTTAAAATTCATGAGAAGTCCCAGGAGTTTAGTGTATATATTTCATTGATCAGATACTTTTGAGCCACGAAGACTGATAACAACTAGCTAGGCATCATGGTATAAGCTCCTGGGGGTCTCAGGAGTTCAGGACAAGATCTGGGCTCTATCAAGACAATGTCACAAAAAAATCAACAAAACAATAATAATAACTTGTTAACTGAAGTTGTATATTTAAAAAAATTATTTCCTGCAAAATAGAAAAGTGTTATTGTTTTATTTTTTCTAAGTTTCTAAATAAAACAGCAAGATTCCTATATCTACTTCTGCCTTCAGATTGTTGCTGCTCATTGTTCTGGTTACAAGCCTATCAGAGCATGCCTTAAGCTGACTTGAAATATACTATCTAAAACTATATCAGTGAATGTTTTATCCCATGTTCCATTACAGTCCATTAGTTTGTCTTGGATTTTCAATGTCTTTCTCACCCGTGCATGATGTTGTGATGTTATGTGTCTACAATTTGGAAAATATTGGTCCATTGAGTTTTCATATCTACCAACTATGAAACATTTCATTATTCAAAATCCATAATAACCATATTTGTTTAATGGCATCACTGATCATATAACAAGTCATTAAATGGTTAGGGAGGTAGCTCAGAGAGCACAGTGTTTGGTGTGCAACCAAGAAGTTCAGAATTTGGATATCAAACACTTACTTAACTGATAGTTGGGCATGGCAACCCATCTGTAATTTCAGTGTATAGAAAGCAGAGACAAGGCATTCTACACTAACCAAACCAGCAAGCTCTGGATTCAAGTGGGAAAGCCTGCATCAGGATACTAGTGTCAGCCAGGCAGTGATGGATTTTGCCTTTAATCCTAGAACTTGGGAGGCAGAGGCAGGTGGAGCTCTCTGAGGTTAGGTCAGCTTGGTCTACAAAGTGAGTTCCAGGACAGCCAGGGCTACCTGGAGAAACCCTGCCACAAAAACAAACAAAAAGGTACCAGTGTCAGCCTCTAACTTCCACTTGCATATGCATCACAACATAAACACACACACGGCCACATAAGTACTAGAAAGCAGTCTTGTAATCATTTAAATTTATTTTATTTTGAGTATGTTTCTCTGTGGAGGGATATGTACATGTGTGTATGGGGGATTATTTTTGGTTTCTTGAGATAGGGTTTCGTTCTGTGTCCTTGACTGTTCTGAAATTAGCTCAGTAGACCAGGCTGGCCTCAGACTCATAGAGATCCACCCATCTCTGCCTCCTGAGTGCTGGGATTTTAATCTGTAGACTTGCGTCACCACCAACTAGTACGTAAAGGTTCTTATGGAGGCCAGAGGTGTTGGTTCCTCTGGAACTTCAGTTACAGGTGGTTTTGAACTGCCTAACATGATGCTGGAAACCAAATTCATGTGCCCCCTGAAGGACAACATACTCTTAATTGTTAACCCATCTTTCCAGCCCCTTTTGTAGTATTATAATCCTTATCTCAGCTCAAATGTTTCTTGAGGTAAAGGGCTTATTTTACTCATTTTTTGAGAAATATTGACCAAATAGCCAAGCTTTAAAGCATTATTTCTTTGTCATTCTTTCAAGTAAAAACAATATCTCTTGAATAAAACACCTTATGGTCCTTTATGTCAGGTGATTGCCCAGCTCCTCCCCACACTTCAGTGCAGAGCACAGTTGCCTCTCAAGTCATCTCATGAGACATTAGTGAAGAACTTTAAAGAGTCGTAACTTTACCCTTTTACAAACATAACTATTACACTTTGGGGCCATTGTCTTGATTTCTGCTGTTTTATCCACTTGAACCCTTGCACTGTTAGCGTAAATGTCAACCCAGTAAGAACAGTGACTAGAACACAGGATGCTACCCTCATTTTTTGAGAATTATATATCACACAAGTGAGGCAGACCTCACAGAGTATTTTATTGTTATAAATCAATCCTGACACTCTTTTCTTTCTCTCCCACACTTACTGCTTGCCACTCTCACCAGCGTTTCTGCCAGGTGTCCTGGCACAAGAAAAGTTCCTAGCCAGATGCACCTGATTCTCAACCTTGCTGGTCCTAAAATTGTGAGTCAGACAAAACTTTCACCAGTTACCTAGTCTGGGGAATTATGTCATGGGAATACAAAATGGACCAAGACAATTTTAGAGTAACAAAGACATTCCATTGTTTTTCTGTTTTCTTGTCACTCTTGTGTTTTTAAACACAATTACACATAACTTATTGGTGATAATAAAATAATTCCTATGTGACTAAAATAAAATTTCACAACATAGTTTTAATGAGATCATACTTAAAGAAAATATTTATAGATTTATAGAAGGCGACATATCTATAATTGCAAGAACTATATTCTATTTTTCAAATAATATATAACACAGAAAAGTATTTATGAGCCCACTGGCTTCTGGTTTTGCCAGTGTTACACATTACAGAGAATACTGACTAAATGTCATTTCTTGCTGGCTGTTACTAGGGGAACACTGACTAAATGTTGTCAGTTCTTGCTGGCTGTTGCTAGGGGGCAGCATTTACTTAGCTACAGACAAGTCCATTGCCAAGTCAGGCTCGCATCTGTGATCCGGCGAATACTCTGAACATAGACAACATTTTATTGTTTTTTTTTAGCTTCTAACTTGAATAATCATGTATTTTTGTATTAAAATGAAGTATTTCAATACTTAGAGCCATTAAAAATAAAATCTGTTATTCAAAAGTATCTTATTCCAGTATCTTTATGTATATCAGATTCTATTTTAAACTATACTAATAATTTGAAAAATTGTTTAAGACAAAGGATATAAATTAAGCTGGGGCCTTGTAGAACAAGTCTGTCATCCCAGCTACTTGGGAGGTTGAGGCAAAAGATTCAAAAACTAAATGACTTACCTTTGTTACAGAGGGTCTTGGGTTTGGAAGCAGCCTAGACAACTTAGTAAGATAAGTCTGAAAATAAAATGTTAAATGAAGGCTAAGGATATATTTATGTCACAATGCTTTACTGGCTTTGAACTAAATATCCAAGTCCAAAACACCCCCTCAAAAAATAAATTAAAAATAAATATTTTAAAATGAAAAAAATGGAGAAACAATAGGGGAATTATGTTTCACATAGTATCATTATATATCCCTGGTCTTAATTTTATTGCTAAGAAGTATCTGGTGCTAGTAATCTTACCTCAGGGTCACTGAGTTATCTTAAATATGTTAATTGAATCTGGATTATCACTGTTCTAATAACATTGGAGTAAGTTTCACTCTCCTAATTGTAAACACTTTAAAAGTAACTGTTATTGAAGTATGTGTCTAATAAAGTAGATTTGATGATGCTTCCAGTACTCCTGCTATTTAATATCAAAATGTTCTTCCCAATAGAGGAGTTAGAGATTGGGTCCTTTCCTCATCCTTTAATGCTTTTTTTGAACACTTCTCAGGAAAGTAGAATCTTAAGAGTATTTGGTTTTATATTCTGGATATATCCATTTTGTATTTCCTTCATTGTTGAAACTAATAGTTCAGTGCCTATTATATATTATGTATTATTCTATTCCCTGAATATATTAAAAGGATGAAGACAAAAATCTGTGCCTTCATATTTTTATGGAACTATGTGATAAAAGATAAATAATTGGTCTGGAGAGGTGGTTTGGCAGTTAAGAGCTCTTGCAGAGGTCTCAAGTTATTTTTTCAGCACCATATGGTTGCTCACAATCCTGTATAATTCCAGTTTCAGGGGATCTGACTCTCTCCTCTGGCCTCCAGGTACTTGGATAGTACACATACTGAGAAAATCTTATACATAAAAAATTTTAATATATGCCAGAGATGTTGAAGGAATATCCACTGTAAATGGAGCCCAATGAGCAAACATGAAGTCACATGGCAGGAAATGGAGGGGAGAGGACTTCTAGTGTTATGGATACATCATCACCACTAGCTTTATTTTAGCACCAAAAAAAAGAGGATTTTCAATAGAATAGTGACTGCCATTGTAACATCGCAACAAGAGCATTCTGACATGTTACTGGATGAAATCCAAGAACAGGGAAGGACAGAATGTCATAGGTTTGTTATAGCTATGGAACAAGAATGGCATGAGATATGGCAGCTTTAATCTGGATATTAGCAATAGAGGTAATGAGGAATTTTCACTAGTCACAGATAAGTATTTTGAACGTAGGACAGCAAGACTACTGGTGGCAGATACACAGTGTTTAAGAAGAGAGGAGTTATGAACAATTGCAAAATTGTTTTTATCTTAGCAAGCAGAAGGAAAAGGTGCTCTTAATTGGATGTAGAAATATGTTTGGAGTACAGAGTTTGGAGGAAGTCTCAAGATTTCAAGTGAAGATAGATNGATAGATAGATAGATGATGGATGGATGTTTGACATATACACTGAGATATAAATAGGCATTTTGAAATGTATGTTTAGAATTTATGGGAGAGAGCTTGGGGTAGAGTTGAAAATATGCCAGTGTTCATACTACAATTAATATTTGAAGAAAATAGAAAAAATAAAGTTTCTAGGAACCAAACTGCAACAGTCCTGCATTTCAAAACCAGAAGGATAAAAAAAATTAAGGGGGGGAAGCAAGCAAACAAACTAACAAAAAATGGATAAGCAGCAGTTAAAAAAAAGTTAAAAGAAAGAAAAGTAGATGCATATGTTGTCTCGAAGCCAAATAAAGAGAAAATGTGTTCTCATAAAGTAGGAGGGGTCAACAATGTCTGACCATACTGAATGGTTTTAAAAAAAATTAAAAGAAAGATTTAATAGCATGAAAGCCATCAATGTCCAGGACACAGTTTCTTTGGTGGGTACCGTCAAAAGCCCAATTGAAATGAAATGAGAAACTACAAAATGAGTAAATGTTGCTCTTTGTTCACAGCTCCATAGATCTTAGAACTATGACTAACCTCGTCACTACCCTATCCTGTGTGTCTGCCAACAGTCTTGACATGTGTGTTAAGTGTTCAGTCCATGCTTGTTGAATGAATGAATGAAGAGTGAAGTAACCTTTACCCACAAGTTACCATCTTGGTAAAAGAGGTCATCAGCTTTTGCAGCTTTGCCATTAATGCCCTAGCCACTACCTCTGCTGTTGTACCACATAACTACAAAGTATTTCAGTCTCTTTAACACATCTGGTTCCTCTGCATGCAGTACAAACATTTTATGTTGGATGATTAACAGAAGTGCTCAGAATGAATTATGCAAAGTGTAATAGCACTAATAAAATTTATCCAATGATTCTTAGTGACAAACAATTGACTCTCATAAAAATGGTCAGTGGTAATATAATTGATGCTATGTCCTTAAAAATAAAGGTCAAATGCTGTGGTTAAATCACCCTCATGTCTTTAAATTTAAATTAAGATACAGAATTTATACTTTGCTAGGTTGTATTATTTTGTAAACTGCACACTAATTGCTTTGAAGCCACATACCATTCTGAACTCCCTTTGTTACATTTGCAACATCTCTGGAAAGAGTTCTCAGCCTGTCACCTCAAGCCAGTGATGATGTGGAAATCAGTTGTTTTGTTATAATATTTATATTATAATGAACTGTATGTTTTTACATTTAATTCTTGACTGGCCTTTTGATAACATACATACTCTTGTACATACAATGTCAAGATGGCAGGCTACTCCCTCATAAATGTGTAACTGATAGGTGCGGGTAGGGTGTTGACCTAAGTAGGTAGTCAAGCCTTTGTTTAATTGTAGCCTGCATTCACTCACAAATTATCTTTATTTTTAAGACTTGCTATCAGTAGTCCAATCCAAGAACAGGAACAGATGAAATGAAATGTCCAACTCAAGCAGAGAGGCAGAACAAAGAGGGCAGGTTTATTCTTCCTCCATTCCTTCTCTACAGGGTCCTTAGTGGACTGGGTGATGCCTACTCATACTGGGAGAATAGTCCACTTAGCACTTTCTCAATAGTTCCACCTGAAAACATACTTCAGAGAGGCATCCCAAAATAATGTGTATTCACTTATCTGAGTATCCTAATATTCTGTCAACTTGACACCAAAGATTAACTATCGTAAGGAACTTTAAAATCTGAAAAATATTGTTTCCGTAAGTAAAAACTATGTACTTAAAATTTATGTACTATTATTACACTTGATTTGGCCATGGTCATAAGCATACTCATTGAAAAATATAATAATGTATTTGTGATAATAACTTTAGTTACCTGCATTCTTTCATATTTTTTAGTGGAATATAACAAAACTTTTAAACCATTAAGTTTGGTGATGATCATTCTAATTATGCCTTTTCTGCTCTTTTCGTCCATGTTTGTGCTCCTGGTCTGCTTCCAGCTCTATGCCATCCCTTGGTTTCTTACCATGTTCACTCGTAAGTACCATTTCTTACCTTTTTCCCTTTAGTGTTAGCTAAAGCGCCTCATTCTGCCTCAGAATTTAACATTTACATGAATATTAAGTAAATGTAATGTGAGTCTTTATAAAATTCCAACATGATGTAATTTATAGACAGTAATTTCAAGTGTTCTGGCCTTAAAAGTTAAAAAGAACATTGGAAAGGAATAAACTCTTTGCATGTCATATACAGCTTTATTTCTTTTTAAGAAGAGAATTCAGCATCAACTCTAGTATTTACAGCAAGCTTTTGAGGCCAGTTTTCTACTGAATTGGCTTTCTAGATGTTCTTTATTAACTCATGGTTTTATTTCCTAACTGGGAATCCTCTAGAGATTAATCATATTATATGACTATGTAATGCTTTAATTAGTTACAGTGTGGCTATAATGGAAGGGGACATCCATGCTTAAACGCAGTGCACATATGTGAACTAACATGAAACAGTCTTTCTGCATGAGCCTGGAAAGATATTCACAGTACTATTAAGTGAAAAAGAAGTTACTTTTTTGATTAATAGAATTTTGATAGGAATTTAATAAAGCAGTTATTATATGATGCACAATGGAAATGTTATAGGTTCTTTTACAGATATAAACTTGTGTGGATAATGTTATTGAAAGTTCTGGGAGAAATTCTGAAATATATATAAATTGTTAATGGGAGTCAGAAAGTGTAATGTCTGACCAATCTGCTAACAGTTTACTAAAGGGCCTTAGGTAGCTGTAAAATTAATAGAATCAGGGGCTAGAGAATTGGCTGAGTCGTTAAGAGAACTTGCTGCTCTTGCAGAGCACCAGTTTGGTTCCCAATACCATTACTGGGTGCCTCATAGCTCCCTGTAATTCAAGCTTGAGGAGGTCTCATGTTCTCCATAGACTGACCCATAGACACTTGCATGTATGTGCATGTGCATATGCACCCAAACACACACACACACATGCACACATGCACAAATAAAAAGATTTGAAAAATTTGCAGTCATGCATTTTATCAACACAGTTTAACACATTTGCTCTTAAACAACAGCCTTGACCTTGAAGTAATAATAGTCGTATATCTAACAGTACAGCTATTTTATTTTTGAGAAATTTGGTTTTTGTTTAGATACATTTTTAAAACTCTTTCTATAGATGTATTTCCACTGCACAAAATTTTCCACCTCTGGGATACATTGCTACTTGGAAATTCCTCTTTCCCATTCTGTATTGGAGTAGCCATCCTCCAGCAGCTGCGGGACCGGCTCTTGGCTAATGGCTTCAATGAATGCATCCTTCTCTTTTCTGACTTACCAGGTATGTGACTGAATGAAGCAATCACTAAATGCAATTTTGACTGTAAAATAATGTGCTATCTTAGCCATTTGAGAAAATCATTCAGCCTTCAGAATCTCTTCTGCCTGGACCCTATTTTCACTGGCAGGATAATCAGTGCTGTTTGCTAGCCCAGGAATGCAGAAACTAATGTGGGTCATACTAAGCCACTGTGGACTATTTCCATCACAGTAATGCCACCAAAAGGGTAAAAGGTCATGGCTATGGGGGTGTAACATATTTACCCTTTGCTTCAGACTCAGCCATTTATCTTCAGCTGATGGAGAGTAAATAAAGGCCACTCAGGAAGGTGTTTGAGAATGTGTTTATATAAGGATGGTATTTACATGGAACTTTGCTCCCTCCTAGACACAGCTGCTTGGTAACAACTTGACAGTTTAAGAACAGGAAACACTGTCCTTTTAGGAAAACAAGTCAAACACTATAGAAACATATTATGTAATAGAAGATAGTGACTAAGCTGCGTAAGGTATTCACAAGGGGAAGTCCAAAACCCTTGGGCAGAATGTTTCGATGCAAAACTATGGAAGACAGCTATGATTTGATTCTTGATGCTGAAAAGATAAAGTTTATGCAACTACTTAAAGATGTAATATATCTATAAAGTTGGGAAAACTTCTTTATAAATAAACTAAATGTTTTTAAGATACAAAATTTAGGCTGAAGAGAAGACTCAGCAGTTAAGACGACTTGTTGATCTTGCAGAGGACCCAGATTTGGTTTCCAGCACTCACAGGGGGACTAACAACCACCTGTAATTCCAGTTCTAAAGGATCCCATACCCTCCTCCTGCCTATGTGGGCACCAGCACACATGTGGTGCACATGCAGGCATGAAAACAAACACTCATAAACATAAAAAATAAAATACAAATAAATACAAAAATTTTACTTTTTCACAGAAAATTTCTGGCACCATGGTTTTTTGCTGGTTCTATTACTGCCCTTCATATTTTCAGGTAGGCAAAAGGGTGTAATAGCAAGCACACTTAAAATTGTCCAAGATAAAGTATCTGAACATCAAACAAAAGACTAATGATCACAGGTTTTGAGGTTATATATTTATTAGGCACTTTTAAGGGAAATAAGGAGTCTACTTTCTGTTAAAAAATGTCTTCATTCTTTGAGGGCAAAAATAACAAAATGCCTTGGAATAATTTAAAATTCCCCCTTCTTTTTCACAAATCAAAATGTCTTTTTATTCATCAAATTTAATTAAAATAAACTATTTCTTATATTAACAAATAATAGTTCTTATATTAATAAATAATAGGGTTTTATTTTTCAATTGTTTTCTTGGAGATGGTGAAAATCAAGGTTCTGTGGTGTTTGGGAAGTTGGTCTAAATAGTAACAAAGAAGCAAATTTCACAAACTTAGAAGCTATGCCCCACAGATGTTTTCTTGTCATCCTCAGCTTGCCAAAGTAAATAGGAGATGATTGGTTAGGATTAAAAGAATTTCTTGGTCAGTTATAAAAATAAGTATATTGGAAATGCTGATTGTGCATTTTCAAATCAAGTAAACTGAGTTGCTTTCCTTCCAAGTATAAGTGTTCCCATAAATGCTGGTGAAAGTATCTGTGATAGTGTCTTGTGTGCAAATTAGTGACCACAGCTAACACAACTCCTACAGTTTTTAAAAACCTCTGAAGTTGGAAGGTTAGCATTCACACTTGTTAGAACCAAGTAGTTGAGAAGGTAAACTTCCCTTGACCTTGAAAACAGGATGCTTTCTAATGGTCTTGAACTGCCCTGGTCCACTGCTATTTTTCTTGCTCGTCACTATTTATTGTCACTGTATATGATTCTTGTTCCAGAGAAAGCTAGTAAGAAATACATGTCCTTCCTAAAGAAGCATAAAAGGTTTTGATACAAATTTTACCCTTAAGTAACCCATGTTTTTTTAATCATACTGTACTAGGGTGGAATATTTTTCTCATAGATTTAAAGAGATTTCATTTTTCAGCATATTGTGTTCCCCAACTATGATTGAAGGACTTTGGAAGTAACCATGGACAGCCTTAAAATGTGAATGCAGATACACACACACACACACACACACACACACACACACACAAACACATTCAAAGTGTTAGATGATTTAAATATTGAGCACTTTTTGAAACAAATTGTTTTTCTCATCTACCTACAAAGGATAGATGGGCAAACTATATTGTACTTCTAATTTTAAGGGCTGGATCTACATTGAATTTAACTCACTAAGTATGTTATGTTGCAGGGAAATCTCAAAGAATTTTAAAAAGTAAGCAGAATAAATTAACTACAGACTGGGATGAGTCAAATTCACTATTCTAGATCTTATCCATAATAGGAGAGAGCTCTTCAGTGGTAAGTTGTAAACAGAAAAGTCATCAGTTTTAGCTGCTTCTACAAAGAATGTCCCAATAGCCAAGTGGTTAGAAGTGTAGAACATGCAGCCGGGTCACCTGGTTTGTTCTGTCACAGCATATTAGTTATGTGTGCTGGCTAGTTTTATGTAAATTGACGCACACAAGCATAATCAGAGAGATTGGAGCCTCAATGGAGAAGATGCCTCCATAAGACCATGTCATAGGTAAACCTGTGAGAGGGCCCAGCCCATTGTGGGTCATGCCATCCTTGTGATGTCAGTCCAGGGTTCTATTATAAGTAAGCAGGCTAAGCAATCCATGGGAAGCAAGCCAGTATACAGCACTGCTCTATGGTCTCTGCATTACCTCCTGCCTCTAGATTTCTGCCAGTGTTTGAGTTCCTGTCCTGATGTCCTTTGATAATGAACAGTGATGTGGCTGTGTAAGCTGAATAAACACTTTCCTCTCAAGTTGCTTTGGTCATGGTGTTTCATCATAGCAATAGTAACCCTAAGACACCATGTGAACTATGAAAACTTATTTAATTTCACTGGGAAGGGAATCCTACATATAAGGAAGCTTTCATTGAAGTGCTGATAACATTGCTATAATGTTGTGGTGCCTACTAAAATAAGATACAAAATGCAACTGGCATAAACCTCATAAAGGGAAGTATGCCCAGAAACCTTTATAAGTATATGCATCACACAATGTTTTGAATATATAAGAATATATAACACTAGCGCTCTTCTTTCAGTTCTTTACATCACTTTTTGCTAATGCTTTATCTTTCATGGAAAACACAGCAGAAAGTCTTGTCCAGATATGTTCTTAACTTCTATTGCCTTGTTGTTGGTGAAATAGTGTCATTTTATATTCCAAGTAAGTACAAGTAGTGCTAGAAAATTTGCCTGAACTTTGTTGACTTGTATGTGTGCCATGTCACTCATAGAAGAAATAATGAAATTGGTCTTTGTAAAAGTAGGGGCAGCGTGTTGTGGGAGAAATACTGAGCCTTTCACAGCATCATCCATGGCTGGATTTGGGCCACTGTAGTTAGTACAGAAATTTCCATAACTTTAACTAATCATATGATGAGGTTTGTCAGTCTTCATTCTGCTTTGGCCCTTAGATACCATTCTGTTGTAGTATCTATTTGTCATTACTTGGTTAGGATATATCCAAGCAGTTTTTAAGATGAGTATATCTGAATAAGACCAAAGAGGTAATAATTTTACAGTGTATTTCTGTAGCCTGAGATCTTTATATTATTTTTAATCTTCTGCTATTATTTTGTACAGAATACTGTACTTCTATTAATGTAGTAATAATACTACATTAATACTAATTTATATGTTTCAAGTAAATTCTTAAAGTACATATCTTAGCATACCTGAGCACTTGCAAAGACTAGAATGTAGGTTTCCTGTCTCAGAGCTACTGGATCCCAAATACACAACAGCTGCTTCCAAAATTATCAGACAGAAGCTTAATATTACTTACAAATGCTCAACCAATAACTCAGGCTTATTATTAACTATCTCTTATATTTTAAGTAAACCCATATTCCTTATTTACGCTCTGCCACGTGGCAGTATCTTTTCTCAGCAGGCATGCCCATCTTGCTCTATCTGCCTGGCCCGCATCTCCTGACTCTGCCCTTTTCCTTCTTATCATCCTTACTTTGGTTGCCCCCCAATACTTCCTGCCTGGTTACTGACCAGTCAGCATTTTATTAATTCGAGTGACAAATCTTTACAATGTACAGGAAGATTATTCCACAGCACTGGAATCTTTAGAGGAAGTAAAGAAGTTCTTCCTAAAGAACTATAGAAGGAAGCTGAGGAGTCCACATTAGAGGACTCAGCTTACACTGAAATTCAAATGATGACTTAGACATTAAAAGAAATATTAAAACAATAAAAATGTTTTTAAGAACGAAAGGAAGATATGGAAAAAATATAAGGAATGCAAGTACTATATATTTGTGTTTTATGTGCTAGGTTTTTTTTCAAACTCACCTACAACATCTTAGGTTTCATTATGGCATTTGCTTTCATATATATCATAAATTTTGTTGTAGAGAACAGAAACTTAACACCCAAATAGCAAATAATGCTTAAATAGAAGAAGGCCTTTTAACTATGTATTGATATAAAAATTTATGGTACTTTTATCTACATGAGTGTAATGAGATCCTGATCTTCCTATACAGTGTAAGGATTTGTCACTCGAATTGTCACAGAATTAATAAAATGCTGACTGGTCAGTAGCCAGGCAGGAGGTATAGGCGGGACAACCAAACTAAGGATGATGGAAAGGAGATGGGTGGAGTCAGGAGACATGGGCCAGATGTAGAGAGAGCAAGATGGGCACACCTACTGAGAAAAAGTACTGCCACATGGCAGAGCATAAATAAGGAGTTTGGGTTTACTTTCATCTACAGAAGTATAATGAGACCCTAAACTTTTGTTTAGTGTCTTCACTGAGAAAATTCCAAACATTTGACTTTTGTGCATTTGTGATTGGCAGGTCAGACTCATACAGGTCCATACTGGGTTCTTCTTAGGTTCATTTTCTAGCATAAATGCTGATGGTGCTAGTAATCAAAAATATCTATTTTATATTTTGATACTTCTAATGATGGTTCAGGTTTGAAGTATCATTATAAAGGAGGAAAAGAACAAAAATAAAGCTAAATAACTACTTATTAATAACTATTCAGTATTCACTAATTGCTATCCTCCCAGTATTATTGCCTGGTAGAAATGAATTCCAAAATGTCCAATTAGGATAACTGCCAATAGAATTAGTACTAAACCATTCATGATAACAAGATGATGGTTGTTATAATGAAGTGGCATATTTATATCTTGCTACATACCGTAGAGGAAAAACAGCAGCTTTACGTATCATAGCATTAAAAAAGGCTACTTTGGATTTACATTATACATAGTACAAGGTTAAAGTTTCTCAATTTGAAACTGTGAAATTATAACATTATGAATAATGAATGTCCAGTAGACATCCTGCTTATTTTAAAGATTAGAAAAAGAAATTCTAGACATTTTATCATTTGTGTTCACTATATGAAAACATTGGTCAACTGTATTGGGTTAGTTACTTTCCTGTTACTGTGAGATAACTCTATGATCATGGTAACTTATAGAAGAGTTTATTTTGGCATACAGATTCAAAGTATTAAAGTCCCTGATAGCAGAGTGGAGGCAGCAGTCATGATGTCTGGCTCAGAAGCTGGGGGCTCACATCTTGATGGCACATGAAGCAAAAAGGGCAGCCTTGAGTGGCTTGAGCTGCTAAACTCTCACAACCCATCCCTGGTGACATACTTCTTCCAGCAAGGGCACATATCCTAAACCCCACAAACAGCACTACAAACTGAGGACCAGATCTTCCTAGCCTGTACCTATGAGGGAACATCTCACTCTAACTACTGCACTAGTTAAGCCCCATGTTGTTGAGAACACTCTGTTCAACTTAATTTCTTTTGAAATAGACTCATTACCCACTGTCTTAGTTAGGGTTTCTGTTGCTGTGAAGAGACGCCATGCCACAGCAATCTTATTTTAAAAAAACATTTAAATAAGTGGCATACAGTTTCAGAGGTTTAGTCTATTATCTTGGCGGGACATGGCAGCATGCAGGCAGACATAGTGCTGGGGAAGGAGGTGAGAGTTCTACATATTGATATGAAAGCAAAAGGAAATGGACTGAAACACTGGGCGTGGCTTCAGCATATATGAGAACTTAAAGACCAGTCCCACAGTGACATACTTCCTCCAAGAAGGCACACCTACTCCAACAAAACCACACCTCCTAATAGTGCCTCTCCCTGTGAAGTTATTGGGGCCAATTACATTCAAGCCACCACATCCACTCTCTTGTCACCATAAGCTTGTAACAGTATTATAATGCAAAATGCATTTAGTCCAGTTTTTAAAGTCCCCATAGTTTATCAAAGTCTCAATAATGTTTAAAAGTTCAAAGTCTCTTTTAAGATTCATGTAATCTCTTCTCTATAATCCTCTATAAAATCAAAAAAAGATCACATACTCTAACATATAATGGCACAGGATATGCATTACCATTCTAAAACATAGGAGCAGAGCACAGTGAGAAAATACTGGACCAAAGCAAGACCAAAAACCAGCTGGGCAAACTCCAAATTCTGTATCTTCGTGCCTGGGGTCAAAATGCTCTTCAGATTTCCAATTCCCCTCAGCTTTGTTAACTGCAATACATTTTTTCCTCTTGGGCTGGTTCCACTCTCTGTTAGCAGCTTTCCTTGGCAGGAATCCCATGGCTTTGGCATCTTCATCACTGATGTCTCCAAGGCAATCCAGGCTTCAATTTCAGATTCACACAGCGGCCTCTCTAGGCTTCCATTCAGGCACACCGTTGACACATGCCTGGCCTCAGTGGCTTTCCTTAGTCGTGAAGGCAAATTCCATAGCCCTTTTCTTCTATCCTTAACTCTAGAACCCCTTGACCAGAGCTGCCAAATTCTCTGCTTACTGAGGCTGGAACATGACCCCCCACATTCAATTATATCTTTTCCAATTTTTGGTTTTCAATGGTTTCCTTCACTGCCTATGCTTGGCTGTCCTGAAACTGGATCTGTAGACCAGATTGGCCTCAAACTCAGAGATTCACCAGCCTCTGTGGTCCAAGTGCTGGGATTAAAGGTGTTGCCACCACACCACACCCAGTTCTAAGCTTTTCTTTAGTTCCTTTTTACCAGTTAGAAACTTAGCTAGGTGGGATCTTGTCCTGAAGTCACCATTACCTTTATTCTATTTCTTAATCTGTTTGTCTCCCTGAATATAGGATTTAGATTCCATTCCAGTTCCTGGTGCTCCTTTTCTCCTCAGATTATACATTTTTTATTTTCCCGTGCTCAGCATGCTCCTTTTCATTATAAATGTATATAAGAGTGACCAATAATAACCACACAAGAGTGTCAATACTAGGCTGTTTTGAGACTTCCTCTGCCAACACAATTAGTCTGAATCTCTTCACTTTAGCCTCAGGCATACTCTTCGGACAGGGCAAAAGGCAGCCACTTCCTTCACCAAAATAGCTACAAGAACAATCTCTGGGGAACATACTAAAATTCTTTTCATCTGAAACCTCTTGAGGCAGCCCCTCACATTTCAAATGTTCCATACTCCTACTAGTATTGCCCATTTAGCAGTCCTTAAAGCATTCCACTGCTTTCCTAGTCCGAAGTATCAAAGTCCAAATTCCCCCTAACATAAGCATGGTTAGGCCTATCACAGTGATACCCCAGTCCCTGGAACCAACTTCTGTCTTAGTTAGGGTTTCTATTGCTGTGAAGAGACACCATGACCACGGCAACTCTTATGAAGGAAGACATTTAATTGTTGACTTACAGTTTCAGAGGGTTAGTCATTATCGGCATTGTGGGACATGGCAGCATGCAGGTAGACATGGTGCTGGAGAAGGTGCTTAGAATGAAGAAGGAGCTACATCTTGATCTGCAGGCAACAGGAAGTGATCTGAGATACTGTATGTGGCTTGAGCATAGATTAAATCTCAAAGCCCACGTCACAGTGATATGCTTCTTCCAAAAAGGCCACTTCAATAAAGCCACACCTTCTAATAGTGCCACTCTCTATGAACTTATAAGGGCCAGTTACATTCAAACCACCACACCTACCAATTTTAAATAATAAAATTGTTTTATTATTTAAGAGGTTATGTTACCTGTAAAAATAAAAAAAAATCTGTCTTCTAAGTCATAAATCCAAGTGCAGTACTCTTCCTACATGACAGTGTGTGGATTGTAGGCACCATTATACTTGACTAGAAACCATATTTCTACATACTTTAGAGTGCTCTACCTTTTCTGTGTTCTGTTTATCCCTCTTAATGTTGCCACCTCACTCCTGAACTGATATTATTATACAAACTTCAAATCAATAAGCTCATATTTCAGAGTAAGTACAAATTTAACATTTTTGCTGACTGATATTTTAGCTATTAAATGTGTTTTTGAAGTTCTGGGTATGTCACTCAGAGATAGAACTCTTGCCTGGTATACACAGGCTCAGGATCCATTCTGTGCCATTGTGGGGTCAAGTATGTGTGTATACTACTACAGTTTCCATTTTATTCATTTTAGAAGAAGAAATACAGTAGATTGGAAATAGAAAGCAATAATATGCATGTTAATAGTAATTTGTTCATTTACCCTGATTCTTTTCTGTGTTTGTTTAGATATGTAATACATCTGAATTTTCAGTTTTATATTTCATCACTATCTGATGCAGAATTTGAGGGAATTTATTCTATGAGAGCATAAGGCTTTGCATTAGAAGGCAAACATGCATTTGGTCAAAAGCATAAATCAATTTAATGTTTTACCAAAAATATATTTTCATTTATTAATTTGAAATATCAGAAATATAAAATATTTAACCCATGAGAAGAAGACATGGTATTTATGCTGTGGACAGTCATCAGTGAATAGACAGTCAAATATTATCTGATAATTTGTATCAATGTTAATAAATTTTATTCATCATACCACTAATAAAATTAGTTTTATTGCTCTTATTTTTGATTATTTATATGCATTTATATATTATTTTATATAAATAAATATATTTATTATTTATATATTTTCAAGTTACTCAAAATTTATAAAATATATATTAAAACTAATTACTCATAAATTACTTTAAAAATGAGAAACTAGGGCTAGAGAGATGACTTAGCTGTTAAGAGCACAGGGCTGGTTTCTAGCACCCATGTGGTACATAACCCCCTTTAACTCCAGTTCCAGCACACTTTTCTGACCTCTGAAGGCACCAGACATGCAAGTGGTACACAGACATACATGCAGGAAAAATACTCATATACATAAAGTAAAATGAATCTTTTTTTAAAAATTAAACTATTTTTTAAATTTCTCACATTCATTGGTAATACCACAAGGAAGAATTTAAAGACCAAACTGTTTTTACATTTTAAACTGGTGTTTATCATGTATTTTCTGAATATGATTTGTAGTTTTAGTAAAATAATACCACTGTGGGTCTTGTTCCATCTCTCCTGTCCACCTACTCCTGTATCTCTTTACATTTGGCACAAAAAAAATTGAAAGGACTCTGATATGCTGCCTGTTTAAACTGTGGTCTTCATCAGAATGGAAAATAACTTCTTGACCACCACGTGGCCCTCAGAATGCCTGAATCTGCTGAGTCAATGCTAAGCAGATGCAATTTTAAAAGCAAGCAGCCAGCCCAGACTGGGTGAAGAGGGCTAGAATGCCACTGTTGCAGTTTACATCTCAAAACGGAAGCCAGAAGGCGGTGACCAAAACATTCCTCATATAAGACATGTTTAATATAAGAAACTATACGTAGTGGCGCATGCCTTTGATCCCAGCACTTGGGAGGCAGAGGCAGGTGGATCTCTGTGAATTGGAGACCAGCCTGGCCTACAAAAGCTAGTTCCAGGACAGGCTCCAAAGCTACAGAGAAACCTTGTCTCGAAAAAAAAAAAAAGAAAGAAAAAAGAAATACTTTGAGAAATTAAAACCATTTAACTTCTTACCAGTTGCCCGGAAAGTGCTTATCAAATTTGAACACAGGTTCAAATTTGCTCTAGTTGCCACAAAAATCAAAAGCTCCTGTTTTGTTTCTGATTCACCTTGAAGTGTTAAAGAGAGGGGAAATGCCTGTACCTGCCCCCATGCTGTCTTCCCTGCTGCCTCTTAGTTCTTTCTGAGCTGTGATGCTTGCTGTTCAGCAGCACCTGCTGCTTTGTGCTGTGGTGTCTGTCTGCTCCACCATAACTGATAAAGACACGTCAAGAGTAGAAAACCTGTCTAAGTGCCCATGTAAGAGAACTGTTTATTGCATTTTTGTTATATATCTCTTCATTACAGGCATTAAGCAGCAGGAATGGTTAGGTGCATTGGAAACTGTACCAGTAATTACATGTGCATAGACTATTTGAAAAGGGAGTGAATTAGAGCCAGAATCCCAAAACATTATACCTTCTTTCATCTTAGGCATTGCCAAAATTGCATGTAAATATGTATCCATCCATTCATTCCACACATACTGCAGACTTCCTATAAAGAGTGTGTGCATACCTGATAGCATATGTGTATATATGTGTATAACTAGTTTGTTGCTAGTTTCTATTTCTTGCTATTTGGCTCATAGGATTATTGAATATATCATTTAAAGGTGACTGACCCTTTTGAGTTATCTTAATTACATGTATTATAATTGCATTGTTTGAGCAGGTCACTTAACTGCTGATGGTTTGATTCTCTAACCTTTTCAATTAGGGAGTTCAACTTCCCTCAAAGAATTGCTCTGTGGAATCAGCAAGATTTGAAATCTGGCAGAATGTTAAGTGTTTGGGTGGATTCCTCTACGTTAACAGAAGCTGGGAGTAGGAACCAAGTTTAGGGTATTGATGGATATGGTGTTAGGCAAGGTAGTGAATTAAGCTGTAAATGTGTGTAGGGCAGCTAGCTGAGGAACTGGAATGCTAGTGAAGATTTTTGTGTGATGAAATTATCAGCGTAATTTGAAAATTAGAGTGCAAAATGGCCTATAACTGGTTAAGCTTGGGTAAAACAGCTTCCATTGAAAACACCCTAGTTAAAGAGAATATAATTCTGTAAATATCAAGTAGTTCTTTCTTCCCCCATCTCCTCAAATATGAAGGGGTGTTGTTCCCTTCAGGTTGTTCAACATAGACATGATCTATGTATGTGAAGAAAAGTATATAAAGGGACACATAATTCAAAAATCGTATTTGCATCAGTAATAGTGTCGGCAAGTCTAAACTCCAATAGATGAGGAGTACAAAAAAATGCCACATGTAGAACAAAATGAGAAAGCAAGAGTCTAATCGTAATTGGAAAACGTGCAGTAATGCTTAGCACTGAGAAAACTCACCAGGTTTGCTTCAGTATTTTCAAACTGGGATGTGTCCAAAGTATGTGAACTGGCTTTAAAAAAAATCCTTTTTCACTGTCTATGATGAAAGAGTTCTCATTGAATTGGGCTCTCTACCAAAATGAACTTAAATGACAAAATCCTGAGTGATGTGCAGTGCCTTAGAGCCTCTCTTTCCATGATGCGGAGTTCTGTCCTTGCTCATACTCCTCGCATAGAGACTGTGCTCCTTACAAGCCATCTTTAAGCATGGGCTTCTGGGATCCAGCAAGTTATTGTGTCTTTCTTTGAATCTCTATCATATAACTATTCATTTTAGTTCTTCTCCATCTGAAGACATACAGGGTGGTAAAGGTGCTGTCAACCTCAGAGTATCATGCCCTTTTCTATGTAGAGGGTTTTATTCTGTTCAGTGTGTTCTCTGCTAGTCAGATAAGCCTCTTATCGCCTCTTGCTATATGTAGTTCAGAGTCCTGCTGTAGTATTTTTGAAAGGTTTTCATGTCATAAGATATCAATACTTAGAGTTTATACTATCTTCTTTTTTTATAATTCTGTTTCAAGATTTTGTTGAGGACCTGATGCCCGTATGAACATACAGAGACTGTGACAATACTGATAAAACCTGCACAAGTTAAAGCCAGACAAAATCCCAATAAGGAGAAGGGGAAGTTAACATAAAGTCCCACCTCTAGCCAACAAGGGATTTTCAATGTTGAGCATGCCAGGAGAGGGAAAAATCAGTTGTCTTCAGTGGGGTGACACTCAGTGCCTGGCCACATGCTCAGGAGGAGCTGGTCAACACAAAATCAACTCCATGTGCTTATGTGCTTACTTTGTTACGGTTTTGTTTTTTCTAAGAAAGAACATGAAGTTGACATCTAGATCCAGGATAGGACCTAGAAAGAGTTTGAGGAGGGAAAAGAATATGATCAAAATATATTGTATGAAATTCTCAAAAATAGATTAAAATATTAAAAATGAAAAACAGTAGGTTATTGCACTGAAAACCATCCCTATACTAACATATTTGTAGTATAAGAAATGAAGCTGTGGGACCAGAGATGGCTCAGAGCGTGCTGCCATTATTGCAGAGGATCCAGGTTCAGTTCCCTTCACCTTCATGGTGGCTCACAACCATCTATAACTCCATTTCCAAGGAATCCAATGCCTTCTTCTGACTTCCATTGCCCCAAAGCATGCTCGTGGCTCACATATATACATGTAGCCAAAACATTTTCTCATACAGAAATTCGTCTTTTTGAAAAATGAAGCTGTGTGCAGTTGATTATACAGTAAATATGCAACTCTAAATTGAGTATCTTCATTTTAATCTGTAAATATCACACATAAAGAAATTTAAAGAAAAAGAAGTATAGAATTGTTTTTATTTCTTCTATTTAGACATGTTAGTGAGATACATAGAGTAGAATTATATAATTCAATGCATTTTACGGTTGTCAGCAGATATGTAAATCCAACTCTAGTGAGGATACAGAATAATCAGCCCAGAAAACCCATTCATTGTACCTTCTAATAGATGTGCAGTCCTCCATAGCAGCTAGTGTCCTCGTTTATCAACATAGAAGAGCTTTACAGGTTGCAGCTTTTGTTTCCTGCGTTGTTTGTTTTGATAATCAGACTTTTAAGTTTTAATAAGATGAAGTGAAATAAGGGAACTGAGGAGCTGGAGTTGAATTGTAAAGTATGGTATGACTGCTAACTGAAAGTTACAGTTAACCTTAAATTGTTTACTGAAATAACATTAGAAAGGAGGGAACCTGGAGAAAGGTCCATCTCACCCTTGGCCAAGCAAGAGTCAGCTGGATCAGCAGAGTCATGGTGCTCATTCGCTGTCAAGAGCTATTAGTTTGCAAGAAGCCCCTCTAATGTATGGACTTGAAGGGGTTCGTGGGGTTAGACGTGAGAAGGCACTGAGTCAGAGTAGAAGGAGGTCTCTCGTTCTACATAGGTGACCTCAGATGTCCCTTTAAAAGGTCTCTGCTCAGTAAAAAGACCCCCAGTAAAGGGGCCTGCACCAAGAATGCAGATATTTATAAGATGGGGCTAATACAGAAAATGGTTAACTAATAACATTTTTAATTTATCTTAATTCCTTTATTGGCTTTTAGTTTGCATTTTGAATTATTTACCAGTCATTTCTCTAGAGACTGTGGCCTCTGGCTGACTGCAGTTTACGCAGAGTTGATACAGTACGACTTGGCGGGAAATGTATGACTCTTGTAGGAGTGCTCATTTTGCTGACCTTCTGTAGCTTGCAGTGTTGTTAATATTTTCCAACTACACTTGCAACAGCCCCACAATGTATGTGGCGTTAGTGTTCACAGCTGTCTAGTGAACATACGAGAGGAGCCACAGCGAGTCTTCTCAGTGTTTGCCACAGTTGCTGCTCTTTGTTGTGTCTGATAGATTCAAGGTTGCCTTGTCTGTGGCCCATGGCAGTTTGACTGTTGTCACTCACTGTAGTTCTTTGGTTTTCCTTCAAGTCCTTTTGGTTACTTCAGTGAGTGTCCTCATGTGCAGTGTTTTAAGTTGGTCTTTCTTTGGTTTTACTTTTATCTATTTGCCTTGAGTATTTTCCTTTTAAGCACTTGACGTGATTGTAATTACATTAGTACCCTTATCTGTCAAGTTCAATATCTAGATAATTTTTGTTCTGTTTCTTTTTATTTGTTTCTCAATCATGAAAAACAAATACTACATTTTCTGCTTTAGGCACCATTGTTGACTGTATAGTTAGTATCGATAGACATAAATTATAGTCTTGCTTTTATCATTTTCCTTTAAAGAGCTTGGCCTTTAGTCCAGAGCCTTAAATACCTAATGGGTCTTCTTTCTATCTTTATTTGGTTTTATTCTTTATTAATGTGTATCTGGTTTAAAGGTTTTTTGTTTTGTTTTGGGTTTTTTCGAGAGATGGTCTCTCTGTGTAACTTTGGAGCCTGTCCTGGAACTCACTTTGTAGACCTGGCTGCCCTTGAACTCAACAGAGATTTGCCTGCCTCCTCCCAAGTGCTGGGATTAAAGGCCTACACCACCACACAGCATGATTTAAAGTTTTTAAAACTTAGTCCAAGAATGTAGCTTTGTAGATCTAACTAACTACAAACCTGGAATAAACACCCCAGTTTCTGAGCCATTGGTCCTCTTTGTAAGGACTAGTAATACACTTTGGATACTGTATGAACTCACTAAATAAGCAGTAGGGTGACCTTTTCCTGTTTGCGTTAACTTTTACATTGTTAATGTTTCTTTCTTTGAAAACAGTGGTGTGGATAGAAACTCTTGGCAGTGTATGGATTCTCTACTTCACCAACTTTAAATCATTTTTAAAGTTTATGCACTTTCTAAACTTTTCTAACATAAAAACCCCTACTCTGGGAAGTAGATTTTTTTTAATTATTATGAAATTTGAGAATGCAGAGATTGTGAAAGTACACAAAAGGAATAATCACATGCAGATTTTCTCAAATTCAAGTCTCACCTACTTCTTAGAGAAGACAAGAGAGTCCGTCATGGTTCAGAAGGAAGACGACCCAATCCTGAAGTTCCTTAGCTAGGGAAGCTATTATCAGAGGCAAAGTCAAGATACAAAGGTGTGTTGCCTTCTGTGTATCCTCATCAAGGCTCCTAGAAA